>BPLR01019441.1:0-107386 GCA_021605095.1 Caerostris extrusa
ACTGGAAGTCAATAGTCAAATACCAGCAAATATATATATAAAAAAATCTTTTCTAATACATGAAAGAATTTGAATTTTCTGTTCTTACACAATTATAAAAATAAATGTTACATCTATGGAATATCAAAAAAAAAAAAAAAAAAATTTTTTTTTTTTTTTTTTGAACTGTTACCATTTTTTTAAGACAATCCTTCAATTTCTCCAGTATCTGCATCAATGTCAATATCATAAAAGCAAGGCCTTGTTGGCAATCCTGGCATTGTTGATATCTACAATAGGAGAAAAAGATAATTTACAATTAATAATGACTCATTAACAAAAAAAAAATTTCTTATTGAACACAATTATTTTTCTTTAATATACTTTTTATATATCAATTTAAATTATATTTTAGTTTAAAAATAGAAATAAAACAATTTTTAACTTACTGCTCCTAACAAAGGATACACAAAACCAGCCCCAGCACTCAGTTTTATATCTTGGATTGGAATTGTAAAATTCTTTGGCACTCCTTTCTTAGCTGGATTATCAGAGAGTGATAGTGGTGTTTTAGCCATACATACTGGTAAATTACCAAAGCCCTAAAAATGTTAAAATAATATAAATAACATGTTCAGTTTGAATGGAAACTAATACCAAAACTTTTACAGATGAAAATACTTGCCTGTTTTTCAAATAACTCCATCTTTTCTCGAGCATCACCTTTAAACTCGATACCATCTGCTCCATAGATTTTTTTTGCAATGGTTTCAATTTTTTCTTCAATTGATGACTAAAATAAATGAAAATTAGTAATACATTTAAGAATAATCTGCCTGTTCGTCTAAGAAGATTATAATTCATTTGTTTTTAACTATGTTGCAATTTCTTGCTATACTTAAATCAGTTCAAGTATTTTTATAGGATCTATGATAATTATAAAAAATATAAGATTAATGTAGGTTAAGAAACATAGTTCCTTTTCCTTCTTTTTTATAAAATATTAATATATTATTTAAACAAGGTAATTTAACATTACATGAAAAACATAATATATAAATAATTTAAATAAAATACATTGTAAAACTTTTCCTATTTTTAATCATTAACAACAAAAGACTGTCATTAAATAACTAATTTAAATTGATATATGTATAAATATTGAAGTGTAAAAGACATAATTTAAAATAAGCATTCATTATCAAAGCAGAATAAATTTTAAAATTAACAATTCTATTTGTCTAAAATTGATATTTCTCCTTTTCATATTAATAAAAAGATTGAAGAATACCAGACACTTAAAATAAATCTTGTATTGTAAGATGGAATAATAGAATGAGAGAAAATATAATAAAGAATAAAAGTATTACTTAATATATTCATAAATAATGATGAGAAAAATAAAGTTGCTTTACAAAATGAAATTTTATATTTGTAGTTTTTAAATGTTGATGCAAATACCCATTCATATTATACAATTTAAATATTGAATTTAGATTAATATGTTTATCTTTCATAATAAAAGATGAAAATTTTATAGGATTAATTTTCAGCTCAATAAAAAAAAACAAGCTTTTGTATTTTAAATGTATTATAAATATTGAGTAAAATACAGATCAGAAGTGAGAAAATATTTAAAACACAGTGTTCCAAAATAATATACCTCTAAATTATAAAGGAACTTAAATTGACCAGCTTGTGAAGATGCTGCAACAACAGCTTCAGCAAGATCTTTAGCTCCTTTACTACCTTCCGAAAAATGATTACAGATGACACATCTGAATGCTCCATCTTTTTCAGCTAATTCTTTTACAAGAGCTAACTCGGCATCAGTATCTGTGCTAATTATATATAATCATATCAAATAAATTTTATTATTCTTCCAAATGAAATTAAACATTTATATGTAAGAAAAATCTCAATTTAAGTAAAATGGTTAAAATTTAGAAACTTTATTATTAAAACAAATAATTTTTTTGCCTTTATTGTTAATTTTTTTAACCTGGGCAACTAAATACACCTGAAACCTGTAAATGAAGAAATCAGTTCCAAATTTTGTTTGGGGATCATAATTTTCTCAATATAGTAAACACTCTTTAGTTGGACATGTTCAGGGCCCATGGTCATGTTGGATTATTGAGAGTCAATATAGTTTTAACAGGAATACTAAAGAGAAATCACCAGGTAGAAATTTAAACAATGAAGACATGAGCACATGAAAAAAACCCAAAAAGCAAACAATTCAATTGATGCAATATTATAAAAAGTGCTGAACCATTGAATACCAGATTAAAAGAGTGTTTATTGTATATTTATAGAAGAGTTTTCATCTAAATGTTTGTTTATACCTTTATTTGGCCTTTTTCTATTATAATAATTCATAACATTTGAATATTTCAAGTAATTTTTGAACAACTTTCTTAAAATTGCAATTTTAATTCAGAAAAGTGTATTTTATAATAAATCAGATCAACACTTAATACAAAAAAAAAAAAAAAAAAGGTTTGGAAAAAAATTTACAATTCTTGTTTTTAAGTGAATAGTTAAAAAGTAAAATTTAATAAAAATAATTAAATGAAGTAATATTCATAGATACTGAGGTAGAACACTTTGCTTTAAATCAAGATTAACCAACTGATTAGTGTTATTTAAAAGAGAAATGACTATATCTAAATAAAAAATCAAACAATATTATTAAATTATTATATTATATGTTAATTAATTATAAGTTTTTAAATAACTATACCTGAAAGCATTTAAGGCAACAACTACAGGTAAACCAAATCTACCAGAGATTTCGATATGCTTAGCAAGATTACAATATCCTTCTCGTACTAAATCAAGGTTCTGTAAAAGAAAATGTATAATTAAAGAAATTAAACTGCCTTTTAAATTTAAACTTTAACAATAACCATTGTAATTTTAAAACCATTCAATATTGAACATTAATGTGCTTACTTCCTGAGTATATTCTTTTGGTAATGAAGAACCTGATGCTATATTAGGTCCTCCACCATGCAATTTTAAAGCTCTAATAGTTGCAACAATTACAACAGCATTTGGAACTAAACCAGAATAACGACATTTAATGTCACAAAACTTCTCTAAGCCAATATCTGATCCAAACCCAGCTTCAGTTACTAAAATATTTGAAAAAATAAAATAATAATGAGATGATTAAAAAATTTTTATTTATAAAATAAGCAATGACAATACATAATATACAGATAAAACAACAAAACTAATATAGTAAAATACTTTTACAGTTTTAATACAATATTTATTTATTCAAAAGTAAAAGTGAAATATATTTTTAACAATTATATCTTTACTTTATTTAAAAGAAATTTGATTAAAGGTATCATAGAAAATAAACATATCCTTAAATTCCACATTACTTTTTCTAAAATGCATTTTTTAAAATTGCATAAAATTGGCTCATTCAAACTTTATGTTATATCATAATTTTTTTTTTATTTTAAAATGAAAAATAACTAGAGTTAGTTAACAATTTTATCTAGTATTAATATTAGAGAAAACAAAAATTTTTCCTAACATTTTGATTTATAAAAAAAAAATCATAATCAATATTAATTAGCATTTGCAAAAGAACAAGTAATTCTGAAGTAAATTTACAAGATTTAAACTTTAGAAGGATTTAGTTTTTAAGAATCTTACCAACATATCCATTTTTCCCAACTAATTTTAGAGCAAGTTTATCAGCAATTATGGAGGAATTTCCATGAGCAATATTTGCAAAAGGACCAGCATGAACAAATACAGGGGCACCCTAAGGATTTTAATTTATTTTAAAAATTTAAACAAATATTATTCATTCATTTTATGAAAATGAATAGAATCAACATATTTCATTAAAAATATTATAAAAAATGTATTAAAAACATTATCTTTTTATAATATTTCAATAACAATGTATAGATAATACTAAACAATTTATTTCAATGAGGAAATATGCCAGGGTATTTATAATAACACTGTATATTATATAATAAATATAAACCTGCAATTCAATCTTTTATATTTATCAATAATTATAATATTCCTGTTTAATATATTATAATTATTGATAAATATACAGATTGAATTGCAGGAATTGAATTTTATAATGCTTTTTTTTAAGTAACAAGAAATATAATTACCTCAATTGTCTGCATCAAATTAGGTTTTATAGCATCCTTCATTAATACGGCCAATGCTCCTGTAACACCCTTAAAAATATTCATAGTTTTAAAATGTATATTACATTTAAAAGTAAATTCTGTACAACAAATATTTTTACACTATTTCAATAATTGAAGAAGATGCACTCACATTCACATGATTCAAGAACTGAGGAAAATATTAACAACAGAACATGTTACATGTGCATAGATTTTGAATTTATTTTATTTCAGAAATATTAAATGAAAGACATATACCATTCTTTGTCATATACAATAGTTATATGGACTAATTTTTCAAAATGTATTATTTTATCAAACATTCCTCTTTAGTAAATAATTATTTATAGCTGTCTAAACAATATCTGCTATAAAAAAAAATAACTCTAAAATATATATTTCACATAACTAGAGCTGAAAGTAAAGATTTTTTTACCATCTTCCAAAGTTGAATGGTAATGTCAAAGAAAATATGAATATTAATAACTCAATTTTTAATTTAATATTAAGAAATATAAGCTATTATAATTTTCATAACTAATTTTATCATTTAAAAAACCTAGCCAATGGTTTTTTATTTCATATAAAACAAATGAGCAAAATACAAAAAAATATGTTTTAAATATTTTTTTACTCTGACCACGATTATTATCTGTACTTTTTATGTAACAAAAAATTTTTCACATTATTCTATTCTCAAAAGAAAAAAAAAAAAAACCATCATAAATTATTTTAAACAAAACATACCTTTAACAAAAAATTTTTTCTAAAAAATTGTGTCAGTAATATAACATGCATTTGTAATCAATTGTAAAAAATCTATTCTCACTTTAATATAATATATATTTAGAACACAAAGTCATTAATATAAATACAAATATAATCTGAATAAAGTTTACTATTTATTAAATAATCTAAAAAAACAAAAACTATTCAATACCAAATCATCAACAGTAACAGGTTCTCCTTTTCTGCTATTTCCAACAACAATTTTAGCAAGTTTTTTCTTCATATCAGCCATATCATTTGCTAGAGCCAAAACTGCCATTATTTCACTGGCAACAGCAATATCAAACTGAGTCTAAAATCAAAAATAACAAAGATTCAAATGAAAATAAAAAAATCCTGAAAATTTTTTTCTTTTTTTAAGAATAAGTATCGCCTTTTGTAATTTATACGATAGCACATGGGATATGGCATTATAACTTTAATATTACTTACTTCTCTTCTATAAATCATAAAGTAGCATAATAATTTAATCTCATAATTAGTAATCCATAAAATGAATTAATAAACAGGAAAAATAAAAAAATGTATCACCTCTCTTGTCATCTTTTTTTCTGTACTAGCCATCCCAACACATATTTTACGCAAAAATCTGTCATTTGTATCTAAGACTGTTGAAAATAAAATACAATAAGTATTAACAAATAAATTAAATGAAAGACATATACCATTCTTTGCCTTATACAATAGTTATGTGGACTAATTTTTTTTTTCAAAATGTATTATTTTATCAAACATTCCTCTTTAGTAAATAATTATTTATAGAAAATGTAAATATTAAATAATATGCACTAAAAATGCATTATAAATTTTATAGAAATGTACACAGCATTTCAATAATGCACATAATTTTTATGAATAAATATAGAAAAGTTTATTCATAAATTTTTCATCTTTTTCTTTAAACAGAATTTTTTTTTTATCTTGATTAAATGATGTAATTACAATAAAATAGTAAGTAAATACAAGTAAATAGTGTGATTACAATAAAATCTCTAAAATAGAAAAGTCTTATAGAAAAATTTTAAAATGATATGTATAAATAATAAGTGATATGAACAAATAAACTATTACATTTGAAATCATAGATATCAGTGCATTTGTCAACAATTAATTAAAATAGAAACAACATATCCAATTCTTAAAAAAAAAAATTTTAATGGAAATTATTTTTTTTTTTATTCATGCTTCTATATTATTATAATTATTATGTATTGTTTATAAATGCAGAATTCTAAAAAAACTTTTATAAATAAGTTATTCTTAATTGATTTGAATAATTGTTTTTAAACACTATTTTATACATGTATATATTTTTCATGTCATTCAATTTACCTCTGTGCCATGAAACAGTAGATGGATCTATGTCAAGTCTTGCAAATTTGCTCATTTCTTCAGTACTTAATGTACTTGGATCTGTTTTTTCAATGCCTAATCTCTAAAATTTAAGAAATAAAATAATATGCACAAATTGCTTCATAACTTTTTAAATTTATACTAAGTTTATTTACAGTTAAATGCTTACTTGAAGTCGTGCAATTTGAATTTTGGTAAACTGTGGTTTTCCATTTACTACTTTCACAAGTCTTCGAAATAAATCCTAGAAATGGCATAAAAGAAAGTGTATTATTTTTGTTAATTATGTATTATAAAACTACATGTTTTTCAGTTTAGATTTTAGTATGACTTGAACATTTTTATCATAATAAAAATAAATAAATAAAATTAAAAATTAAATTGAAAAAATTACAATTTACTGGTAGATCTCTTAAAATAAATATTCTACTTTTCATCACAATACCAAATTTTTGTGAATCAATTAGAAAAGGATACAAGGATAAAGGAAAATCTACTATTTAAATACAATACAACGACATTATAACATAGTTCAAATAATACAGGAACAGTTATATCAAGAGTAAAATGATCTCCTCTTAAAAAAATTTAATCAGATATATAAAAAAATTCTAGTATATAATAGATAAACAGAAAATGCATTTTAACATAGTGATTGTATTTAGTACTAAACTGAACAGTGCTAAATAAATGCATTAATATATTTAACTTTTGAAATTATGTATAAGAAGGACAAAAACATAAATAAGGATATTTTAATTAAATATGGATAATTAGAGTGTTAATTAAACTATTTTATGATACAAAAATAAATTCTTACAGCATCTAATTGTGTAGCTTCATGAAACATGCGAGCATCAATCTGAGCTGCAAGCAAATTATTAGCAGCAGTAACAGCATGGATATCCCCAGTCAAATGTAGATTGAATTCTTCCATAGGAATTACTTGAGAATAACCTCCTCCTGCAGCACCACCTAAGAAATATTTAAGGATTATATTCAAAGCCAAAAAGCAACATATATTCTAATATATATATATTATATTTTAAATTATATATTATATATATATTTATATATAATATATATAATTATATACGTTTTTTATATTATACTATTATTATTTTAAATTGATTAATACCTTTAATGCCAAATGTTGGGCCTTGGGATGGTTGACGCAAACAAGCTATAACATTTTTGTGTAGTTGCACTGCCAATGCCTGACTTAATCCAACTGTAGTTGTACTTTTACCCTCTCCTAGTGGAGTTGGGGTTATTCTAAAAAAAATTGAACTAATTAAAAATATGAATGCAAAAGTTAAAATTTAAATTGTTAATTTAAGTTATTGATTAATATTAATAAAACTATAGTTTACAAATGACATATTTTTAGTAGTTAAATATAATATTTCATTCAATTTTGAACTTTAAATTAACATTAACACAAGAAAACTTTAATTGAGCTTGAAAATTTGACAATTATATATCAAGTTAACTCCAACGATAATTGTATAAACTTGCGTTAGAATAAGCAAATTTAGAATTAAATGGCATTAACAAAAACTGAACAGTAAATTATATTAAACTTTTTAAATATTTTATTGAACTGAAAATAACTTTTAGACCAAAATTATTTGTATGAAATTTTATTTCCTGTCCAATATTAGCTTCTATAATTCAAATATATAACAGAATTTTGTATATAAAAAATATTTCTAATAAATACACACAGAAGTAACTCACCCAGCAATAACAATATATTTTCCTGATTCCCTAAATTTACATCTTTCAAGTACAGATAATGGAACTTTTGCTTTTTTATCACCATAAAGTTCAATTTCATGGGATAAGATTCCAATTTCTTTTGCCAAAACAGAGATGTCTTTCAACTTTTGCAATCTGGTAATCTCAATGTCACTAAAAGAAATAAAAATTTATCTCAAATTATTAGCAAGCAATTTTACATAAAAACACTAAACAATAGATACTTAAAAATGTTAAATAAAATCTTATACCTTAAACCAGGTACTCCAAATTTAATTGGTATGCATTTCAGATCCCACGTATGCTAGAACAAAAATACAATTTAAAAACATGCAAGAATTACGACTTGCAAAAAATATCTATATATATATCTATATTATCTATATATCTATATACATATATTATGGTAAATGTGATTAATCCAGTGATTATGTATAATTGCCAGTTACTATATATAATCACCACTAAGTTTGATAAATGTGATGAATTCTTGAATATTTATCAAATTAACTGGCGAGTTTATATAATTTCCAACTCATAATAGCGAATGTCATAAATATCTGGACCAACTGAGCCAGTAGAATGCACTGCAGTTTTTGAGTAGTTACTTGTCAGAAGGATAGTTTTTCATTGGACACTATGACACAAGAGGCTGTGAATAATAATATTTTATATTTTTCAATTAAAAATTCAATAAACAGTTATTTTAACTCATATGGGTGTAGCCTGAACAAAATTTGAATAAGGAACTAACATGATTTGTCAAATGAAAAACCAAAATAAAGGAAATCCTTTATTATTAGAATTCATACAAAACAGTTATATATATATATATATATAAATAAATCCATATTCTATAGAAATTTTTTTCTTCCAAATAACTTTTATTGCTATTACTACAATAAACATTTTAAGTTTCCTTATTTAGACATAGACTGTCATGGCATTTAGAATTACAAAGTTTTTCAGACTTTTTACATTTGCATTTATTAGACTTATATTGTCCCTTGCGCTGATATCCCTGACCTCAAGCAAGAGATGATTTTCTAACCCATTCGAAGTGATATTGCTAGATCTGAAACATTGTTAAGCAAAATAAATCGTTCTTCACAGATTGTGAACTGATTTGTGGTATACAAGTGTCTTCTTTGTTTTGTTACTAACTAATAAAACTCTTCATTTTGAACTAATATTACTGCTAAGAAGTTTTGTGTATCACTTCTTGCTGTGTCAATATTTGGTACTCATAATTTCATTGTGTCACCAACTTTACTAGAAGGAAACTTAAGATTTTAAACTCTCAGCATTTTTTTTTTTGCCTGTGATTCATAAACCTTCTTCACCACTCATTCTATGTTTCCTTACTTGTTCTTGCCAGCTTAAAATATCTATCTGGATTAAAGGAACCAAAATTGGAAAAACTAATGCAGGCACTAGTCGAGCAATCATAGACCAAATCCAATTGCGACACGTGAGCATTCGGCACTCACTAAAGGGATAACATAAGGGGGGGGAAATAGTGCATCCGACAAAGATAAAAAATAATGAATAGTAATGGACTTTTATCACATTTGCTGTTACAAATTGGAAATTATTTAAACTCGCAAGTAAAACTGATAAATATTCAAAAATTCGTCACATTTATTAAATGTAGTGGTGATTATATATAATAATCGGCAATTATACATAATCAATGGATTAATTACATTAGCTACAACATATATATCCATTAAAATATTTATTAAAAAGTGATAATTTTATCCAATAATGTCAGCACTTTAAATTAGATATATATATTTGTTAATGAATTATATTCATTCTAAAAATAACATATAACCTATGTTTAATCTAAACTTAATAAAAAAATATAATCCATTTTTAAACAGAGAAATCTAAGCCCTTTCTGATGATATCAAAAAATAATAATTATTATAATTAAAATTAACTAAATAAAAATAGAAAATAATAAGCAAAAAAAAGAATATATATACATACATAATTTCTATCAAAAATATTTTCAAATAAAACGAAATTATAATTAAAATTCGTTATAAAATCAATTTATGAAAAGAAAGCAAAACTATTATTTAAAACTTTTTAAATATGGTTATAAATTATTACACGAAAACATTTGACAAAAAATCCTTACTATACTGGCTGTTAGAATAACTATGTAATTATTATAGACAATGGTCTTTTTTTGTAATAAATATTTACATTTATTTATGAAAGAATGTTTTTTTTTTAGAAATAGAAAATTTAATAGAATTTTTTTATAAATTAAATTTAAATATAAAAAAATTTGGTATTAGTATTATTAGGTAAGAATTTGGTAAATTAGGCATTGAACAATAAGAAATATAAATAAAATGCATCCGTTAGTCATAACGTAATGAAATATATTTTTCAAAATTTATAAGAGATTAAAAGCAGAGAAAAAGTATAATTATATTTAATACATGAAATAAATTCTTCACAGCTGAAAAGGTATTCTTTGCAATGTTGATAGCAACTGTACTCCAAAAATATTCACTGGAAAAAAAATTACTACTTCGATTTACATCCTCTTGACTAAGATTATCAGAATCTGAAATAAACAGATTAGTTTACTGTGAATAATTTTATTGCTTTACACATCCAGGTGTCAAGAATAAGCTTATATAAGGAAGATATTTATATTTACAAAATTAAAAAGTATACATATATCTATAATTTATATATATTATAATATAATATATATTATAATTATATATAATTATATTATTATATAATTATATATAGATTATAATATTATATATATTATAATTTATATATATTATACAATGGTAGTCAAAAGCGTTTGTTGCTTTTTTATAGTATGTGAGTATTTTACATAATAACTATCAATATTTTCTTTTCAAGTAATATTTCATGTCAATGTTCATGTTAATTTTCTCACATATTCAAATTTGTAGATGTGATCAGCCGTTTAGAAATTATAGCTCTAAAACAACAGGATAAAAAGTTATTAACTTTAATTATTTTTATTTTCTTTCTTTTTTACAAAAATATTAACTAATCCCTATTTCTGTTTAACTGTCTAATCTGATAGTGAAAATACTATAAAAGGATATATTTTCTGCTCTATCATATTATTCTGTTTGCAATTTTTATACAGTGGTGGACAAAAGTGTTTTAACTACATAGGCATTAGCAGCTATTGACATGGAAATTTCAGATAGTAACTATAATTATTTTTGTATTGTTTTATTATTTACATTTTTTTTTTTTTTTTTTTTAGCAAAGTGTGTTACTAAGAAAATATGACAAAGCCATCCACTATTTCTAGAATAGTTCAAAGAAGTAGCAAGAGACATTTAAAAGATAATAAGGCAGTATAATCCTGTTCCTGTCCTTTCAATAAAAGAACAGCTTTCTGATGGAGAATTTATATTTTATTTTGATGATGCACTGACTGTTCATTCACATAGTTTTTAATTTTTAAATAAAAAAAGTAAATAAATAACAATTGCACTTGTTTTAAATAAATCATTTAAGTGGTATTTACCATATTTTTGTTAAATATTAGTGAATATTAAAAGAATAATATATGAACCTAAATATTAATTAATTGAAATAGTAAAAAATTCAAACAAATTTTCATATAATACAAGCATGTTACAATCACTATTGTACATATATTATAATATATTTCTATGTATTATGAAATTTTTGCAAATAGATATTTTTAGACCTAAGAATATTAAAACATTTACAAGAAATTCTATCAACATAATATTGTTTTCAATTTTGTGCAATATTTTTAGGAATAGTTGGATAAGAATATTAAGCAATTAGAACAAATAAAAAAATTTTTTTGCTGAATTTAATGAAAAAAAGTAATTTTAACAGTAAATAAACATCATAATATATAATTTTAGTAATAAATTATTTTGATGTTGAATACAGAATACATACTTAATAAAATATACAATCCTTCATCTTCATACAAGAAATATGATTTACAAAATATAACATACTTTCATATCAATAAACTAAAAAAGTATTAAGTAGCATTAGAATTTTTTTTTTTTAAATTTATTATGCCACTGACTTTATCAATGTAAATGTTTAAAATTAACTCAAGTTTAACTTAAAAATTGGTCTTTTGAAACAGTTTTTTTTTAATAGTAATTTTAATATGAATGCCTAAGCATATTGAATATTAATAATAAATAGTATAAAAAATAAAATCTTCTTAAATTACAATAATAATTTTAAATTATCAAACAAGCTCTCTGGAACTCACCTAAATCAGAGCAATCAATCAAAACAGACCCAGGCTTTAAAAGCTTTCCTACACCAACAGAATTTTGCACTGCAGAAATTACAATGTCAGCATTTTGTACCTAAACAATAATGAACATTAGTGATAAAATTTTTGACCACTAATTGTAAGCAAACAAAACAAATAAAATTATTTCTTCCAGAATGAATTTAAAATTAAAATAAACTTACTCCAGAGGGTAAATTTTCTTCACACGAATGACAAACTGTTACAATAGCACCTCTTGTTAATAATAATTGACATATGGAAGAAAGCATATCTTTTTTTCCGAGTACGTAAACATTTGCATTTTTACAACTTATTCCTGAAAATCATATATAAACTTTTTCAACAAATAAAGACAATAAATAACTTCTTAAAAATATATTATTGAAATATATATAAAGAAAATTAATTATGAAGTTTAAACAATATAATAAATTCTTGTTTTAAATTTCAAATCACGAATAAATTGACATAAAGATAAACCTCAAAATCAATTAATTTTGTAAATACTACACTATTTTTTTTCTAAATAAATTAATGTAATTATGCAACAGCTAAATTAAAAAATTTTTAAATAATATTTCAATTTTAATTTTAATTAAAAAAGTTAACATAATATTTTAATTTGGTTAAACAATATAGTTCATTAAACAAATAAGTATAGGAATTTACATTTATAATAAAAAAACCAAATGTTAGCTTTTATTATAAAATAATAAACAAATAGTAACATGTAATTTTTGGCTACTTTCATTTACATCATAAGAATCATTGAAAAAATTAAATATGGAATATTGTCGATTATTTTAAATATATTAAAAATTAACTTAAGTTTTATTGCCATTGTAGTAAGATTAATTTTTTTCAATTAATAATTATTAATTTATGAGTAAAAAGTTGCTACTGAAATAATCTTTTAATAAGAATAATACAACATGCAGATTAAAGATAATATAATATTCTTACCACTACTTTGAATTAAATCCAAAACTGCAGCAGCAGGAGTTGGTAACAGAGAGAGATTTTCATTATTTAAGAAACTTTCTGTATTTTCTTTACTGATTCTAAATAAATGAAAGTATTGGAATGAATTAAAAATTAAATTGAAATTAGAGAAAAAAAATTTGAAACAGTTCATTGAAAAATTCTTAATTTCATTCAAATAATTCTTATCCTTTATTTAAAATAATTAAATAACACATAAAAACATTTTTCTACTGAAAATATTCCATTAAATTAATAAACATTTTAGACATTAAAAATTCAAGAAACAGTAATTTACAGTTAAAACTTTACTAATAATTTTTTTGTCTCTCTCACAATTATGATTACTGCATACAAAATAATAATGAATGATATTAAAAATTATAGATTACATAAAATATTAATATTTATAAATCTATGTATAACTGACTATATTATTGCTGTAACGTATTATCTATTTAACAATGAAAAAACTTTTGTAAATTGTTATAATTTGTTTTCTTTTTTGAAGATAATAATGTTTGTACATACTAAAGTGGATATATATTTTTATTATGTATATATATATATGTATAATATTTTTTTTTCTTACATTCATGAGAATTAGAAAAGGAAGAAAATTTCCTTATTAATTTATAATAATTCTTTTACGAATAGTAAATGCATTCAACAGCATTAATAAGAATACACATACTCTGAGTATTGGTAATAAAAAAAAAAGAATAAATCTGTGATACAACAATAAAACATACCCCAATATATCTTTACTAGATACAATGGCATTATATATTGAAGAAGAATTGCATATGTCATGTGGCAACTGAAATCAACAATTCATTAATATGGAAACAAAGAATTTAATTCATTCAATTTGTTTTTAAAAGAACAATTAATTAAATTCTTTATAAAATCCTAATCATTATGGAGAAATGAAAACAAAATATAAAATATTTAAAATACTATTATTAAAATTATTACTTTATAGCATAAATGATTAACACATATTTACATTTCATATCTATATTTATGTTAATAATAATATTTTATTTAAAATTAAATTTTTAATTTCAAATTACATTAATTTTTATAGTTTCAGTTTTAAATATATTAAATTAATGAAATGAAACATATTAACCCATACAATAATATATAAATATTTTAATTTTTAAATTTAATATATTTTTATCCCATTAAAATACATTGAATCAACAAGAATTTTCAATGAAAATATAAAATAATATATGAAATTGGTAAAGATTACCTCAATAAGAATCCCATGGATATTAGGATTGGAATTTAAACTTTTAATGGTATCCACACACTTGAAAGAAAAGAGCAGAATGAATACACATAACAAATTAAACACAAAAATAAAAAGAAATGCTTTATATTTGTATTAAGTAAGTTATAAGTAATAACGAATCAAATTTGTTTCTTAAAACAATTTAAGTGTATTTTTTTTTTTTCTTGATTTCATTTAAAAATTATTTTGTATGAATTTTTAGAAAATTTTTTTTTCTCAAATCAAAACATGAATATTATAGATTTTGTTAATCATTTAAAAATACATTTTATTATTTCAATGTTGTAATATTAGAATCATATATATTCTTTGCAATTTGATTTTTCAAGGTATTATTAAAATCATAATTTTTTTTAAAAAATATGGCCATTATATTCTAAACCTATTATTATTATTATTATTTTATGAGAAATAGGTCATAATATGCAGAAATTATTACGATTCATGGATTTAAAAAATTTTATTATTGGTTTCAAACAACAAATTAAGATATTTATTGTTTTATCATTCTCAATGAAAATATAAAATAATATTTTAGAACCCATGTTGACTTATTAAGCCCCTACTATGAAATAAAATTGTATAAATGAAATATGAAATAAAATTGTTGTGAACTAAATTTTTATGTTTATGGAAAGTAACAGAAATACTATATGCAATTATCCTTTTTTGTAATAACTCCATAAAATATATTTTATTCTAGTAACATACTAACTTAATAAAATTAAGAATTGCATAAATGCAAATAAGACTTAAAAAAGATTGCATTAATATTCTAAAAATACTTACCACTGAATCTGCATCAGTTTCCTTTTTTAAAATATTGAAATTAAATGCTATCTGACATTCTTGAAGAACAGATGAAACTAAGGAACTAAAACAACACTTGTTTTCACTTTTTGGAACTTGTCCAAGCTGTAAAAACATTTTATTAAAAATGGAAAATAAAATATTAATATACTTAATTAAATTCTTAAATAAATATTTGCACATCAAACGGATGATATATATGCATATCTTAACAGAAAAAAAAGATGCTGTGATCTATAAGCTGTCACATCAGTTTATGGCAAAATAAGCATCATAACTTTAAATTAATATTACAAGAAACAATTACAGAGTCTAACTTTTCAGTCACTAATGCTGCTATTCAAAATAAGAAAGATAATGAAATTTTATTTAAGAAAAAAAAAAAGGTATCCTAATCTATTAATATGCTGGTATTTGTTAATTTGAGTGTTTCTGGGATATATACAAACACATAATCTACAAATAAGAAAGGAAGAGGGATGCTGAAAATGTAGATCATATAAAAATTAAAATTCCTTCAAAATTTAGATTGAAATAAATCTAAGAAATCAACAAAGGATGACATTACAAGGATAGCTTTATATAATAATTAAAATCCATATTATTTCTGCTTGCTAAAAGACTGAGCTGTTGTTAATGGCATTCAATATAATGAAAAAACTAATCATGCTTTATATAAGAATTTCTATTTATATTGATGCTCAAAATATGATAATAAAATGTTTGGCACAAGAACAATATCTGATGAGTTATCTAAATAAAATATTTACATCTACAGTAGTGGACAAAACTATGGAAATCTCTTGGAAAAGTGTGTTTTGAATGTTTAATCGAGAATTTCACTACATTTAAAAAAGCTGTAAAATTGTTATTAATAAGAAAAATAATTTAATGTGAAATATAATGACATATAACAAAGTGAGTTATTATAGTTAGTGTGAGTGTTTAATTGGGAAAAACATTATAGCTGAATAAAATTAGGAAAATTTTGCAACAGTCTAATATAGAGAGGCAATTTCTTAAAATTAAAACTGTTTAAAAGGAAAAGAAAAAAAAAGCCAATAAAATTTTATAATATTACATAATACAGTTAATAGTGTATTAGTATGAATAAAACATATGACTGTCATTGAATTATTATAAGATTCATTGTGTTAATGAATAAGCTTCCGTATTAAAATTTCTCTAACTTATCAACTTATTTAAGATGACAAACAAAACAAAAATAAATAATCCACCAACACAAATAATAAATTCAGTAAAGAACGAAACACATAAAACGAAGTAGAAAAGTTAATAGAAACAAAACCAGATGAGGAGTTTCTTAACTCTTGAATACTATAAATAGACAATTAATTGAAATCAAATTGAGATAGGAAAATCAAATACAGGCTGTAAAAGTAAATATAATATTCATTTGAATGTTAGAAGAAAATCATCTGCAGCAATTAAAATTATTTTTGAAAATGTGTTATTAACATAAATAACAGTATTATTTGAGACAGATTTGAAATTTTGTGTTAAAAGCTAGAAATTCAAATAAAACACAACTTTCATCATGTAAACACAAACAGAATTAGCCAAAGAATATACTAATTGGCCAGAAGAACAATACAAAACTTTGATTCAGAGTAATGATACCAAAAGTATCCATATTTGGATACAGAAATATATATGTAAAAAAAGAGTATTACAAATTTTTTTTTTTTTTTTTTTTGCTACTTGAGTGCATAATACATTTTGCAATGTTATTATTCTTGAAAAGGAGTATATGGGGATGCGAAGCAACAAGGACTATAATTTTTAATCCACTTATTATTTTAAAAGAATTCATGACAGCAACAAATATAGAAGATTTTGTGATTGACATTTTGGTAAGTTATGATATTTTGAATGGCTGAAAATATATCAATGATATATTAGGTACAAAACTAATACAGTTAATGCTTAATCATTTCAGTGGTGAATTAAAATTTTAACAGAACTCTGCTTCTGCATAATATAAAAAATGTTTTCAGAAAAATGATACTGCATTTCTATTTTGGCCAGGTTTGACCTTAATTTCACTGAAAACCTTTGGAATTGGTTAAGGAAGTTTGTTAAGAAGAACCCATAGAATTCCATTATACAGCAAATAGAAACAATTATACAATCATGATATAATATTATATTTCTTAAAAAGTAAAATAACTGTTAATTTCACTAGAGGTTACTCTCAGGCTTATTCTAGCAAAAGGGTACTAATAAAAACTGTAAAAAAAAAAATAATAAATAAATAAGAAGAAATTTCCTTTTTTTTTTTATAACCCAGAGCCCATATTAATATTGTTTATTAATTGCAGTAATACAATGTTGAAGATTAAATTACTTTTATAATGATATATAATTTATGGAATAACAGTAAAATAAGTAGCAGGTAAAATTTAATAAATGTTAAGTAGCATGTAAAATTTAAATAGTGCATTTGTCTCAAAAGATTTCTATAATTTTGGTTATTAATTTTATTTTTGGCTATTAATAAGTATTTAATGCATAAGTACAGTTTAAATATACACAATAGTAGATCTACAAATAATAGATTTAAAAAATCCATTAAAAATGCATATCAAATCAAAATATGAATGCTATAAAAATTGCTAAAGGCAATTAATATGTTTGTAGCAAATTACTATACTCGAAAATTAAATCTATTACACAACAAAATTAACTAATATTTTTTACTACAAAAAAGACAAATATTAACATTTAAAAACTAGGATTTCTTTAAAAAATTTTCTTTTTTCCCTTAGAAATTTTTTTTTTTGTGAATCATCAATTTAAAATTTTAATCGATTTCAATAAAGTTTAATTATTGAATAATTTTATAAACCTCAAATAGTGTGTAAACAATGAAAACTAACCTGGGATTTTTAGTAATACCACATTAAATATTTTTGTCAACTTTTCTTTCACATTGAATATTATTAAATGCTAATGATTCTTTTAGTATTGTAAATTTTTCTTTTCATTAATCAGTATTTTACCAAAAATTCCTTATAAATATATTTAATAGATATGCTTTTAGATCATTAAAAATTAATTTGATTAAAGAATATATGCTGTTTGTACATTGATCTAATTTCAACAGTAAAAATAAGTATTTATAGCTTTGAATTAAATCAATAAAATAATATTATTACTAAACTCGAAACCAGATGTTACGGAGTTGGCCACAAGTTTGAATGCCTGAATATAATTTTTTTTTATACTAACTCTTGATTCTGTCCCATAATTTAAATACTATGATCTTTACTAAAGAATTTAGAAGAATTTGCAAAATAAATTCAATGACTTTTACTAAACTCATATGGTTTTTTTTTTTTTTTTTTCCTTTTTTTCATAATAAATTATTTTTTACAACTTTAAATGTTTAGTATTTGCCATAACTTAAGACATCCTTGTACTCTAAATTTTCTAAAAAAAAAAAAAAAAAAAAGTATACAAATACAAATATTCTATAAAAAATAACAGTATCAAATTAACAGGGTTAATATTATATAGGATAACTAAACAAAAGCAAAAGAAAATTGTACATTTTAATCATAAAGATGGTATATTTTAATACATTAAATATATATATATATATTTTCAAAATAAAATAGCTTCTAGTTCTTTTTTTTCAAATAGATCTAAAATAGCTTTTCATAAATATCTAGACTGATAAAAGTTTCCCAATACTATCTTAATATGCTGCTAATGCAATAATTATTTTTTCTATGTATTTCACTAATCCTTAACATTTAATTCCCAGAATTTTGGAAAAAGAATAGTTACTTTATAAAAGAGTTCGAATCAAATTTTAAACCAACTTCTGGCTCATCCTTTAAAAATGCCTGAATTCTGACTATGACTCCTCCAGTGCTTGAAACTAGATTTAATATTTATATTATTTGTTTTGTTCGAAAATTATTAATATTAAAGATTGGTTTTCTGTTTAATAGCAGTGTTAAAAGAGAAAATAAAAACCATTTAATAAAAGAAGCATTAAAACGGAGGTAAACAAATTTAATACCGTTATAATTGTAACTGTAGGTCGAAAATTGGGATATTGTTTTGTCAGTGATATAAATTGGCTTTGCAACCCAGATATAGCTGTCCTAAAAATAGAAAAAAATAAATTAATAAAATGTAATTAAAGCACATTCACAACTAAAAAAATTTCTTTTAATCGAGTAGTTACTAACAATTGCTTAATAGTTTATTTTTGTGTCTGATCGATCTCATGCAACTATATACAGAATTTTTGTTATATCCATGAAAATAATCGATAAATTCATATTCATGAATAGATAATACACTTTTTTATCTATTTTTTCTAGATCTATTAAATTACAATTACAATTATAATTATATTTAAAGATGTATATCATGCATACATAAATTTAGTTTAAAAGATATAGTTTGAACCTGAAAATTTAAGTTCCTGTATTTTTAAATTTTAAGATTTAAAAATATAACCACAAAATCAAATATTCTTACGAAAAAAATGGGAGTCGAAGAAGATCACTTGCAGGCATTTTGCATAGATTCAAGTCTAAAAATGGAATAAATATCAGAACAAACTCTCTTCATATAAATCAAACTTTGAAGCTTGACAATCACATGTTAAAAGTAAACAAAACTGATCCTGCAATGTGATTGGGCAAAAGTAATCTGTAACTTCCAATAAATCGATATGCCTTTTTATCTTACTCTCATGAGATATCTAGTTACCTTTAGGGCTGAGAAAGTTTTTCGAGATAATTATTTGTACGCTTTTCTTTATCTCTTCAGAATATCGGTATGCGTTCTGATAGTAAAAACTGATATGCAAATAACTGATATGTTTACAACCTGTTGACAATCACTTATATTACAGGTATGCAGCATTTTCATTACAAATAGAGAATAAATATATATTTTTAAATAATTCTTGTGATTCGTATTTGTGTTTCACTATTATATGTACTAAAAACTACGTTTAAATGTGGAACATTAGCTTAAATAATCATTTGTTTCCGGGCGAAGCAGTTTGAATTCGAAAAAACAAACCCCCTTATAAAGTGCGATCCCCTCATCATATTTCAGAAAGTTGTAAATCCTTAGATGCATGATCAAAAACCGATTCTAGGCCGAACAGATATTTTGTTCTCACACAAGCCTCACATGTTTTCACACGCGTTGGTTTTCCCATCCAAAATGGAAGAAATCGGTTTGGAGAGCGTTCGTGAAGGGTTTTCGAAACTCATGCATTTAGTTGTAGACGTGACTAAAAACTTTGCTGACTAGGTATTATTCCCTCTATTTTCCTATTACCCATGCTCCTTAAACAAATTAAAAGTTTAAGCTAATCGCATTCATTACATCAAGTTCAACAAAGAGAAACTTTTGCGATAATGTCTTAAAAAACTGGGTGATCGGAGGTCTCTATTTTAGCAATTTAAATTATCATGGATTAATATTCTGTTGAGTTTGCTAACTCGCTACTAGACAGAGAAAATTTTTAAGTTGTGAAATTTCCAATCAAACATGATTAAATGCTTAAAATAAATAAATAATTATTTAAAATAAGAACCAATCTTAATATCGAATTCAAGTTGTCCATAAATTTAAATAGTGTTGTTGTGACCAATCCTCAATGTCCTGCAGTGTAGGACGGATATCTCATGAATGATCTACTCTTGGATGGAAGGAAAGGGGGCAGCTTCTGTTTTGAGGGATCACCTGTAAGTAGAAGTCTGACTTGGCTCCGTGACGCTCTTACAATCATGTGAGACCGGGACCTACGGTTTAAGGTGGATTCCGAACCCCTACAAACATCCATGACACCGTGCCGGGACTCGAACCCGAAATCTGTGGCATCGAGTGCCAGAGCCTAGACACTCGGTCATTCAGGCCCATATAAAGAGTTGTTAGGATAATGATTCGGATAAATTGATATTAAAGTTAAATGCAGTTAGGATAATGAAATAAATGTAAATAGTTTTGGAAAGTAAATTACTGCAATTTACTACCAATAATTGGAACTTAGCATTAGCATTATTTATTGAAGTACTTGATTAAATGAAAAACATGATAATTGGCGAGGGAAGCTACTAGAAATGAAACATAAATATTTCTGAAGCCCCATATTACTTAATCGCTTATGTTCCAGTTTTATGTTTAAGTTTTAGATAATCTAAATAGAACATAAAATTGCTATCTATTCTGTGAAATGCCTATATTTTTTTTCAATATCATGGTATATTAACCTACATAGAAGCAACCTACAAATCCCATAAATTGTTAATTATTATTTCTGTAATTTTTTTGACAATTACTTCTTTTTAAATAGTCGAGAGAAAACTACTATCTGTGAAATGGTATCAATCTTGAAATAAACCAGCTAGTGCAGATTACTGTGACTTTAATTTAACATTGTAAAAATAAACTTATCTCTCTCTCTCTCTTTCCCCATATAAGTTTTAAAGTACTTTTAATAATCACTAAAATTATCTTTCTTCCACAGTATCTCTTTTTTAAGCACTTTAATTATCACTACAACTAGCTTCCTCACTCTTGCAATATCATTTTTTGTTTTTCAAAGAATAAATTTGCAAGGATACACAAACTTTGACCCATCATTGCTTTCTTGCGACAGATTTATCACACATTAATTTTACTTAAAAAATACTTACATTTTTTTTTAAATTACAAATTTTCATAAAAAATTGAAAATGAAATAAGATCTTGTTTTAATTTAATAAAAAAAAAACTAAGCACTCAAATATCTGTTATATTAAACATCGGTGAGCCACTTATGTATGCCACGAACAGCCCACCGACGAGGAGGAAGGGAAGACATTGAACCTCCGCCCTAATGCTCATCAGTCGCGCACGTTGCCATTGAACCATGAGTGCATCTTATTCAATTTCTTCTATTAGCTCACACTCTTCCTATATATATCTTGTTCAAATTTTCAATCGTTCATAAAATACTTTTTATTCATCCACTAAGTTCAAATACATTTTTTTTTGTACTTGTAGTGGATGACACTGGATGTTAATACAGTTTTTTCAAATATTAATTCATTAATTTAATTTAATTAATTGATTTTAGGTTTTTTTGTAGATTTAAGTTTATATCTACCCAAAGATGGCGCCAGATAAACTTAAAAAAATGAATGAAAATTATTTGTAAAGGATTTTTTGCAATATAATGAAAAAAAAAAAAAAAAAAAGTAGGAATTGACTTAATAAAATTTTTTTTATATTACTTGTTTACTTTTTAATCATGCCAAATTATCATTTTTTCATTTCTCTATATTATATCTATCTATTTACGTAAAAATGGATGTACTTAAAAATAATTAAAGGTTTAAAAATAAAAGTTTTAATTAATTTCATGATCTCTTTCCTCTGATTTCACCATTATTTCATATAGTGTACAGTCGAAAATCTCAAAATAATTCTATTTATTTTATAATTAAAAAAAAGTTATTTTATAAGCTTAATGTGTGCCTAATCCTCAGCGTGGCCTATGAGTCAACTATGCCTATCAGTATGAGTCAGCTATATCTATCACTATGAGTCAGCTATGCAGTATGAGTCAGCTGCCTATCAGTATGAGTCAGCTATACCTATCACTATGAGTCAGCTATGCCTATCAGTATAGGCCTCAGCGTTTCCTATGAATCAGCTATGTCTATCAACCTGGCCGATGGCCACCCCATGAGTAGACTACTCATGGATGGATGAAAAAGGTGCAGCTTCTGTTGTGACGGAAGCACCCATAGGTAGAAGTCTGACTTGGCTCAGAGTCGATGAAGAAGGAGGACGGCGCATTACGAGAAGATTACTAGATGGGACTACCCCACATTTTCGTATCGTATGGAAGAAAACCCAGAAAACTCCAACCAGGTAGTTCGACTCACGAGGCAAGATGCTGAGCATTCCCAACGCTATTGAGTCTCCTCGTTTTTTGAAATAGTGGCTACAACAAAGCCGCTAGCGGATTAACCTCAGCCAAATGCTCATCAGAGGCGCACGTTGCCACTGAGCCATGAGTTGGGCATGAAAATTATTCAAGCTTTTATGAGCTTTGGTTGACAATTATTTCAAGAGCTTTCTTTTGGGGAGAGTGTTTGGCTTCCCTAAACAGTTTTGTCTAGTTGCTTGCTTGCAATCGACTTGTGTTAAATTTTATTTATTTATTTTCGTTTAAAATAACACGTAACAGTATAAAGATTGATTTTATTGTCCATTACATCTGAATGTCTATATAAAGCAAAAGCATTTTTCAATTCCTTCTATTAGCTCACACTCTCCCTATATATATCTTGTTTAAATTTTCAATCGTTCATAAAATACTTTTTATTCGTCCACTCAAGGTCAAATACATTTTTTTTTTGAACTTGTAGTGGATGACATTTGATGTTAATGCAGTTTTTTCAAATATTAATTCAGTAATTAAATTTAATTAATTAATTTTAGTTTTTTTTTTTTTTAGATTTAAGTTGCATATATCTACCAATAGAGGGCGCCAGATAAACTTAAATGAATGAAACTTATTTATAAAGGACTTTCTGCAATACAGTGAAAAAAAAAAGGAATTGATTTAAAAAAAATTTTTTTTTTTTTGTATTACTTGTTTTTAGTTTTTTTTTGTTTGTTTTTTTTATAACTTGAAAATACATTCCTAAAAAAAAATCTAATTATATATATATTTTTAAAAATTCTTCATAGCATAATTAAAAACAATAGAATGTTTTGATTAGCACATTTTAAAATTAAATTTAAAAAAAAATTATAAAAACTTATCATGGAACAAAACTTCTGAAATAATGTTTTTTTAGTTTAATATATTAATTTTTTTTTTTTTATTTCTCTAAAAGTTTTATAAGTTTGAGAATTTATTTTTATTTTTTAAAAATGTGGAAGAGTTTGAGAACGAAAACATCTAGTTATGTTGCCAATAATGTGCATATTGGCAAAAGTAACAAACTATAAAAGACACACAAGTATCTTTCTCTTGGTATTTGATCTGTATTTTAATTTTGCAATCTAGATTAATTTTTTTCCAACTTACTATAATAAAATATAATTATGATATTCGATGGAGCTGGCCGATGAATGACAATATTCGTTATTTAATTAAAAAGAGAAATTTCTTGTTTAAAGAAACATTTTTAAGATTTTCTGACACAGTAAGAAGATAAGCTGTCGTAGATAGCAGTAATAGATAAGTTTTATATGATAAGATAATGGATGAATGGAAAGTTCTAAAATCTTTTATACGAAAATAGACATAGATTGATAAACAATTTAAGATATTACAGTTATTCATTATTAGTAGATATGATATATTTAGAGTAAATACTTTCTCATTCAATTCAATATCTACTTTGTTCTTTACTGTTCAGGTATCAATGGTTCAAATTCATTCAAAACTTCCATTTTTTTTTATAAAAGATATCTTATCTTTATTTCTTTTCGTTTTTGATAAGAGGTATATTATTCCAAATATGTGTTAACAGTTATCTGCTTTATTTAGATTTTATTTTTGTTATCATTATTATTTTTTATATATATTTAGATGTTGTTTTAGTAGCGATTTATATATATATATATATATAACAGGTCGGCTGAAAAGTTCATAGGCTGACACATAGATGGTGCTACTAGTATTAAATCCATATGATTTTTAGTTAGCCCTAACCTTCAAAAGACACGTGTATAAATTTGACAGCTTTTGCACTATTAGTATGTGAGTTATAGCATTTTTAGTGAAGTTATAGCATTTTTAGTGTTCATCACGTGCAGTCCACTCGGCTGATTGTCGATGACTTCGGTGTGAGATGATGGAGCCATGTTTCATCCATTGTCACATATCGACGCAAAAATTCGGGTTTATTACGATTGAATAACTTCAAACACTGCTTAGAATCACCAATTCGTTGTTGTTTTGGTCGATTGTGAGCTCGCGCGGCACCCACTTTGAACAGAGCTTTCGCATATCCAAATATTCATTCACGATATGTCCAACAAGTTCCTTTGATATCTTTGGGGTCGGCATCTCAATCAACTTCACTTTACGGTTATCAGAAATTATTTTGTGGACTTTTTGATGTTTTCGTCGGTAACAGCCTCTTTGGGGCGTTCACTGCGTTCATCGTCCTCGGTGCTCATTTCGCCTCGTTTAAATTTAGCAAACAACTTCTCAACGGTTGATTTCCTGGTGCAAAGTCCGAATAATGTTTATCAAGCCAAGCCTTGGCTTAAATAGTATTTTTTTTTTCGCCAAAAGCAATGCTTTATTAATACACGAAATTCCTTTTTATCCATTTTTTCAAACTAACAAAAGTTGCTTCACTAAAAAATGCTATAACTCACTTACTAACAGTGCAACAACTATCAAATTTATACAGGTGTCTTTTGAAGGTTAGGGCTAACTAAAAATCATATGGATTTAATACTAGTAGCGCCATCTATGTGTCAGCCTACAAACTTTCCAGCCCACCTGTTAAACTTCTCTACCTCGTCATGAGCAATATTTTGTCTTGCTGCAATTAAATATATAAAAACTAATCAGATTTATGCTACGAGCAATATCCATCTGGGGACGAAGACGTTTTTCTCCTATTTTGCTTCGTCCATAGAATCATTCTTCTCTTTTCCTTCTATGATGCTGATTTTGGTATGTAGAGTTTTGAATTTGTAAAATAAAATAAATACATTAGATACTTTAATATAAAATGTTTGTAATGGTGGTCGCTGTTCAAATAATTAAATAAAAAAAATTTCAACTAAATTTTCAAGTAAGAAATATGGTTTTTATAATTAAGTTTTTAAAACATTTTATTACTATTTGAAGTTGTGTCAAATTAATTTTAAAATATACTGTGATTATATCTCATGTAAAAACAATTTTCATAAATTTAAATTAATTATATGAAAATCAATGGGGCAAAGATAGGTGTATTTACATGAGGAATGTTCCAATGGAACATGTATGGATATCTTGTTGTTTTAACCTAATGCATGTGAAATAAGTCAATTCAACAATTGTTTGGGACTCCCTTCTATTGACGTACTCCTGTAAATATCAGTTTAAGATAATAAAAACTCCAAAATTCTAGTAATAAATAACATTCCGTATAATATGTAAAATAATTGGAATATGTTGTTTCAATAAGAGGAACAGAAAAGTTAAATTATATCAACAATGAAGTGGAAGTGCACTTTTCGATTTATTATTGTAAATAAAATGTGTTATTCTTAATATTTGCATGAAATAAATTATGCTTAGGCTTTTGAAATCCAGAACGCAACATCTAAATAACAAGTATCAATACCGAAATTAAATTAATAATAAAAAAAAATAAAAAACCAAAGTGATATTTTGTTTAAGCTAGCCAACATTTGTACAAATACATTATGATCCATAACCATAAAGTAACAGTGTCCGAGTGATGCAAAAAAAAAAATAAATAAATAAAAAAAATAAAAAAAAGGGGGCAATTTTTGGAAATTCAGTCACTTTCTGGTTTAATGTTGAAATTTATTAATTATTACGGCTTCGACATCAATATAAAGTGTGGAAGAAGGTGTTGCAGCATTATCTCAATCCGAGAGTGAAGTTGAAGTTAATGAAAAACGTAAAAATGAAGAACAAATTAGAAAGGACATTTACGAAGAAACTGGAGAGCTCAAAGAAAATGTTAACTTCAGAGATGATCATTATGAAGAAGAAAATAAATCTGAAGACAGCACATAAGACAAAGCGAAAGGAAGAGAAGATGACGAAACTAATAGTAACATTTTGTTTTCTGACATCTCTGATTGGCCTTTCGCTGTTCCGAATAACCTAAAAGTTTATTTAATTAAAAGAAGTTAAGCTATTCAAAAGAAAGACGGACCATTTGTTTTAGTTAAGAGACAAGGGAATAAGATGAAAGGTTGACAGAGGTCAATGGTTCTATATCAGTCCACCAAATGGTGGGAATATTCTGAGAACCGGAGTGGCATACTGAATTAAAAACTGAAGCTTGTACTGTCTTTGTTGTAAGCTCTTTATCATGTATGCAAGTTTGAATAATATATGTAAATTTATAAATAGTTTTCAAGCTTAGTGGAAACTTAATCCGAGTTTAACACGAAGCTTGTTTGGAAAAATGGAAAGAGCAATTCAAATTGCCAATCGAACAATTGATAAAGTTAATCAGAATAGCTGCTGCTGAAACAGAAAAAAAAAGGAAATGGCGAGATCTTAAAAAAAAAAAAAATAAAGAAAAAAAGAAACTCCTAGACGTCACTATGTTTTTGGCTAAACCCAATCTTCCAATTCACGACCACAGAGAGCATATGTTGGCAGAAAACAATGGAAATTTTCTACAGCTGATTGAACTTCTATTAAAATAGGATCCTGTACTAAGAACTATTCAAGCTCATTGAGTTGTAGCGACACCTATTGATGGAAAATGGAGTCAAAATTTAACAACTTCTACTTTCACTGTTAACAAGGGAATTTTCCCGCTAGAATGAAAACAGAACGTAGTTGGCGTTAAAAATGGAATAAAGATGTTGTAATTGTGAAAATTGATTATCGTCTTTTTTTTTTTTTGCCGTCTGGATTTTAATAACACTACGCAACCTTTACAAAGCCGCCACAGAGTCAACTCAATCACATTTGTGTATGATATTAACATGCTATTTGTCTCCCACCACACAAAATAAATTCATCCTAATTCTGGATGGAATTGTTAAGGAAAATTTTTTTTTGATTGATATTAAAAATGCAAAGTATTTTAGTATCATCTTTGACAGCACGATCGACATCTTGTCCGTAGATAAAATGAGTGAAATCATCTGTTACGTCCCTATAGAGAAAAGAAAAGTTGACATAACGGATATTATATTTATAGGTTTATATATATAGCCTGTATATATAATAGCCCTGTATATATACTATTGAATTGAACAAGATGATCTATTGGGCTATTGAACAAGATGATCTAGATATAACGATGTCCCAAGGACAAGGACATGACAATTTACCTACAATGGCTAGAATGCATTCAAAAGTTGAAGCAAGGATTTTACAACTTAATCCTAAAGTATTGTTTGTATCCCGTACAAACCACTCTCTCAATCTATGTAGAGTACACTTTTTACAACAATTAAATTATGTATGGCTTTTTTTGATATCTTAGAAAGTTTGTTGATGTTTTTCTTGGTTTCTACGTACAGATGGGTGACGCTGCTGACATATGTTGAAGTTACAGTTAAGCGACTTTCAGAAACAAGATGGAGTGCTCACTACGTAGCTGTTAAGCTCGTGTTTAAGTGCTTTAAGAAGATTGTCGATGCCATAAGGTTCTTCGGAAACGATGGAAACCACGGAATCAGCTCAAACTCTGTTGCCTACAATGTGCGATTTCTCGTTTTTGTGTTTATGGAATAATGTCTTAAAAGAAATCAACCACATACAACAGTATTTGAAGATTCTTGGAATAAGCTTCAGGAAGTCTGTTCAATCAAGATAAGAAGTCTAAACGTCTTTTTAAAGGACAGAAAGAAATGACCTTGTCGATAAAACGCTGTAATTTGCTAGACATATGTGAAGAGACGGGCAATCTTGTAATAAAAATAAGAATTGTCAGGAAGAAGAAAATTATGCCAGGAAGCGAAGGCTGCACACGATCAGCTGAATTTGGATGAAGAACTGAAATGGTCAATGTCAGACAGTATTCACAGTATTCAACAAGAAATCGATACACGTTGCGAAGGCATGAAATGTATATCAAATCAGTTTGCAGTTTTAGAGGCAGCAATCTTATAGAAACCCCAGAAACTGAACTTCACAACTTTGTAGAAAGTTTGGTTGAAAATTACAATAAATGACATCTTTTACAGAAATTCCATTCCTGAGAGGATTTCTTAAAGCTGGCAAAGTTCCAAAAGTAGAGTCTATTTGTTGGACTTCACTTAAACGTTAAGATTTTTCTTAGCTTTGCTATTCTTAACTGAATTATTTAATTCCTAGCGTTTTTGTTGCAATAAAAGTGTTTCGACACTCAAATTAATTAAGAATTATTTCAGCTCCACTAACTCCATGAACTAAGCACGATTCTTTCTAGCGTAGCCATTTTGTCAATTGAAAATAGTGTAGCTGGATGTGTCGATTTTGATAACGCAATTTCAAAATTTTCAGAACAAAAAGTTAGAGAGAAGATATCCTAAATATCATGTTAAAATACAATTTTTGGATTAGAGCCTATAGAACAAAACTTGTAAACAATTGAGTTTTCATTAAATTATATTATAATAATAATAAAGTTATGCATTAGGTACTATCATTGTGAAAAATATTTCTTGCACTGTGCTACATTAACCTGGCTTATGAATTAACAGGCATTTTATCTTTATTAGCCATAAAAAATTGTATACAAATAATTTACATTATACCCTCTTTACTTAATCATCGTCTAAAATGGACTCTGTTCAACACAGAGCATCGAAAATCATTATAGGAGCAGTCTCCTCAACCAATAACAACAAGGCCGAACAGAAATGTGGCCTACCTCCTCTCGAAAACAGACGCAACTTTGCCACCTTGCCTAATATAGTTCTTAGTAATAAAATGGATCATATCTCTACCAGAATATTTAATGAATGGAAGGGCTCAACCAGACTCAAAAGATCCTCAACTCTACAGCTTGATAAAGATATCAGAATTCGGATAAATTTGGAACATTCCTCTCTGGATTTTGTTCAAGAGCCCCTTTTCCCCAGAAAACCACCAAGTGAAACTAAATTCAGTTTGAACCTATTACAACTTTGCTCAAAAAAAGAAGACTTCAACATTCTGAAACAAAAAGGCATTGATACCATAGATAAGTTCTCACAAGGTAATCTTGCAATAGCATACACAGATGGATCCTCTGACAAATTCCTCAATAAGGGAGGTGCAGGCATCTTCTTTCTACTTCTAAATGGAAGTAAATACCACCATAAAGTGAACGCAGGCCTGAGCTAGCTTCAAACTTCACCAGCTAGCAATTCGCTTCATAGCAATATAAGAGGCTGTTGCTTTATATCTAAAATGACTCAAATATCTCAGGCCTCACTGACGGGTTAGTGATTTTTTCTGACTGCAAATCAGCTCTGGAAGCAATTAAAAATGGAGATACTAACATCACTTCTGAGATAACTGTTCTTCTAGAGACTCTACACTGTAGAGACAAATCATGTCATCTTCAATGGATTCCTGCACATGCCAACATTGAGGGCAACGATTGCGCTGACTCTTTAGCCAAAGAAGCCAGGGACAGTGATAACCCAGACTACCATCACACTTGCAGATGATAACGCAGTTGCCAAAAGCCGACTAATTCCTCATAACTTTAAGAGGCCACTAATCTCGGACTTCAAGTGCCCTAGGAGGCTGACATCAGTTATTAGCAGACTCAGAACTAATCATTACAGATGGATGAAGATTCTCCCAGACAAGACCAGGGAATACATCCTCTTCAGAAATTGCCGCAACCTAAGCCTAACACCTAAGAACATTCTTGAGTGCCCAGCACTCACTCCCCACGTTTTGCAATTGGGTATGGTGCCAATCGAGGCCAACTTAAGAGAAGTCCTGTATAGTGAAGCGACGCCATTGCTTGCGGCCGCTATCGAGAAAACTTTTGACTTGATCTAACATTGATAATTATATTTTAAATCCATGGACACGATAACAACAACTTAATCAACTGAATAAAAAAAAAATTGCTTTCTCGAAAATATCATTTTGTATTTTGATGAATATGGTGGTGACTAAACTCAGTACCGGCTGCCACCAGACCTTGCTAAGTGACAGGATATGCAACAGCAACTTCGTTCAAGAACATGATTAAACTTCAATTCACCCCTTTATTGCCACCTGAATTTGGGGGCAATTTGGTTTTTGGGATCATATTGGTTGTCGGATATTTTTTCGTTGCTATGGACGAAATTTTAAGGAAAGAAAAATGCTGCTAAAATTTAAGAAATTAGTTTTTATCCTATTCATTAGATAATTAAATATATTCAATAATGAATTATTTAATTTCTGTTTCTCATAAGTTTAAAAGACAATTTTGACTTCTATGTAAACATAGATTTTTCATTCAAAATTAACAGAAATAAATCTAATATAAAACAACATTATCACTGTGATAAAGCTTTTTAGCACTTCTTTTTTCAGAGGCATACAAAAAGCTTTTACTATTGTATATTTCATTTTTAGTTCTTTATACAATATGTTCTGGGAAAAAAATAATACAAGCATATAAACACGAGGCGCAAAATAAATTATTTATTTCTAGATAAATCAAGATTGCATAAACATCAACTATTCATTAATAATAAAAAAAGCCAGTAGAAGTATAGTATTAAATTAATTGATTACACATCATTACATTATAAAAATATAATAAAATAAAAGAAAACAATTTTAAATTGAAAAATGACAAAAAAACATTTTTCTCCTTACTTCTACAGACAATAAAATTAAGTAGTAATCATTAAAAAAAATACTGTAAATTGTTACATAAAAAGCAAAATTGTAAAACGTCACAATAACAAAAATAGAAATAAAAGTAAATTGATAAGCATTCATGTCTAAAATTTGCAATAGTTTTTATAGCGCATAAATTTCTATAGAAATCAAATATTTTCATCAAAATTGTTTATCTGATCTAAAATAAATTTTATCTTAAGTCTATCAAAATCCCAAATTTTGTAAAAGTCTTACAATTTAGTAATTAAGTAGCATTAAAAAGCATGCTTATGTAAATTTTTTTTTCTTTAAAGATAACATTGCTTCTTCAACCTGAGAATAGCTAAATATCTTAGAATAGATTTCTAAAAATACATTTACAAAAAAATACATCAAAAGCATATCTTCTGTCAGCATGAAAAGGTAAAAAAAAAAAAATAAAATAAAATAACAAAGAAGAAATGCAAGGAACCATAAAGAAATTCACACATTCACAAAGCTCACATGTACTAGCTCTTAAATAGCTTAAGCTACAGTTTTCTGCGCGTAATTCTTATAATTGCCAGGCCCTCTCCATCATCGTCACAAAATATTCATCCAGGTCAATTGATGCGCTGACTCCGGCATAGTAATCGATGAATTCATCCTTAGAAACCTAAAAGGAAGAAAATAGATGATCAATTTATTTATAAAAATTTCTTTACGTGATATAATTAGAGAATTTTTGGGGCCTGAATGGTCGAGTAGCTGGCGCTCTGGCGCTCGGTACCACAGGTTTCGGGTTCGAGTCCCGGCAGTTCCATGGATGTTTGTAGTGGTTCGGAATCCACTTTAAACTGTAGGTCCCGGTCTGTTAAGCCCTCCTGAGACAGAAGCTGACAGTAGAGCGACAACCAAACCAAGCGAAACTAAAGAATTTTTTTTTGTCTATCTATCACTTTCTTTTTTTGCATTTAGTACTATCTGTTTGGAAAATATTTTACTGTCTATTTTGAAGCCATTATCTTCAGACTTATTTCAAATAAATTAATGCAAAACTACTGAAAACTATTTTAGTTTTTCAACCGATGTCCTTGGTACTAGAAGTTCGTCAAATTTTTCTCAAACTTGGCGGTATATTTAATCTTTCGCTTTGTGCATTGCACATGTAATGCATTTTTCATACTAACGCACAAAGAAAAGAAAAGGGGATAAACTTCTACAAACAGAGTCAATTAAACAATTAAAATTCTTATAAATATTACTTCTTCTTCATTGGAGCAACAGCCCAATGTTGGAGCAAGGCCGTTTACCTACTGGCAGATTTCCGAGATAGGAGATGTTTTTCTTTTTACACTGGGTAGGGTTGTCAGCCCTATACACAACGCTCTACAGTCATATTAGACCACCTAGCATATTTATCTCTTATGTAATATTTCCAGCCTTTTTTTTTTTTTTTTTTTTTTTATTTTTTATTATTATTATTATTACCTTTGTCCATAATTTGCAGCAACTGCTCCTACCGTCGATTTTTTATTAGCTATTAAGATTTTCTAAATTCTATAATAATTGATTTGATGAATATTCCTTCAGCTCTCTGATTTGTATAATCTCCTATGTAGTGTTTATCGTATCATATTGCTTTTAATTTTTTTTCTCTAAAATCTCTTACCTAACGTTTTTATATTTTTCGCATTTCATATTCCTCCTTTTTCAATTTTTGACATTTAGTTCTGCTTCTTGTATGAATTTTCCCCATTGTTCAGCTTCTGTACCTCCAAAAGTGAATTATGCAAAACTTTTCCGCCTCCATCGTGCGTCCTTTCCTTTCACCCGCATCATTCCCAAACTGTATAGGGGCAACTCAGCTCTTGGCACAGTGATGTGGTGTGGTGTAGTAGTAGTAGTAGTAGTAGTCATATTAGACCGGCACCTACAGTTTAAACATTTGGATTCTGAACACTACAAACATTTATGGCCCCAAGCGCCAAAGCGCTAGTTAGTCATTCAGCCATCATGCCCCCATAAATACTACTAATTAATTGAAATTAAGGAATTGTTGTTGCATTCACAAAAGAGATTTCGTATCAAATAGAACTGAATTACAATAGATATTTCAAAATTGAATGGATTAACGTACAAATATATTGATTATTACTGTATTAACTCACTTTCAAAAATGCAGAATTTTTATATATATATATATAATTTATTCTTATAAAATTAATTATTTAGTATTCTTTTCTTAACTTGTTTTTCACAAATTTCCATTTAATATAAATAAAAAAATATATATATAATTGAATGATTTTTAAATAAAACATAACACAATTTTAAATTTTATTTTTCATTTATATTCTTTATCATTCTTGTGTATATATATTATATAACTATTGTATATATATTCTTGTATATATATGTTATATAATATATATATATATATTCATTTTATCAAGATATCCGCCGATACTAATTTTTCTCTTACTACTGAAAACATCCAGATATCTTCAACCGTTGTTAAATTAGAAATAATAATAATAAAAATAAAATTTAAAAAAACTCCCTCAATTTTCCTTCCACCCTTTCTTTCTGCTTTTCTCCTTGAAAAACAATGATACAAACTTTTAATCCATCTCTTCAAAAAAAAAAAAAAAAAAAATCAATTGCTTGGATTCAAAAAAAAAAAAATTATTTCGTGGCAATTATCTTTGGCTGAATATCCTCCACTCGAACATTCTGTTTTTTTTTTTTTTTTTTAACCTATCCACCTTCCGACGATGGGAACTGTTTCAAGGTGAAACCCATCCAGACAATGACGGTCTTCCTACTTCCCGTCAATCTCACCTTGCCATCTGCCTTGTTGGGCGTGTCGAAATTGGCGAGGAATTCCAGCAGCACCTCGTCTTCGCTCTTCTTTCCCGCCACCACGTCCGGATGCTCCTTGCCGTTGTACACGCCCCTCAGGTCCTCGAGCGTGACGGACCCGTCGCCGCTGTTGTCCATCTTGGCGAAGGCCTTCTCGATGATGTCCAGGCGATCCTGAGACAGGGGAGGCTGTGGAACACATTGCAGAAACGAATAATTTAATATCATCTGAGGGATTATTCAATATCAATGGAAAAATTCAATATCATTTTAGGTATTACTCAATATCAGTGGAATAATTCAATATCATTTGAGGGATTATTCAATATCTATGGAATAATTCAATATCATCTGAGGGATTATTCAATATATATGGAATAATTCAATATCATCTGAGGGATTATTCAATATCAATGGAAAATTCAATATCATTTGAGGGATTACTCAATATCAATGGAATAATTCAATATCAATGGAATAATTCAATATCATTTGAGGGATTACTCAATATCAGTGGAATAATTCAATATCATTTGAGGGATTATTCAATATCTATGGAATAATTCAATATCATCTGAGGGATTATTCAATATCTATGGAATAATTCAATATCATCTGAGGGATTATTCAATATCAATGGAATAATTCAATATCATTTGAGGGATTACTCAATATCAATGGAATAATTCAATATCATCTGAGGGATTATTCAATATCAATGGAATAATTCAATATCATTTGAGGGATTACTCAATATCAATGGAATAATTCAATATCATTTGAGGGATTACTCAATATCAATGGAATAACTCATTATCATTTGAAGGAATATTGTTATATATGATTAACATGTGCATGTGCAATACATATACAGTCAACATTAAAATGCTTGATATATGCACATGTATGTAATGCTAGGTGGATGTATAACTAATACACAAAAATTATACATTGAAGAATTCAAATAATATTATCGTAACAAAATTGTAAAGTGACAGAAAGCAATTGATGGAAAATTATTTAAATTCTAATCATTAAGAAATATGCTACATTTGCAGCAGATGGAACAGAAATCCTGCTATTAATTATTTTAAATGATTTAATACAGCAGACGAAAACCAAACACATAATTTATTGGTCTGTATGATCATAAATTTAATGAAACCATCACTGGTATTGTCATTGTCGGCGCAACATCCATGGTGAGCTTGCTGGCAGATTTTGAGACAGGAGTCGTTTTCGTTTTACGGGGTAGGCTTGTCAACCCTATGCCTAATCGTCATATTAAACGGGGACCTACGGTTTAAAGTAGATTTAGAATCACTACAAACATCCATGGCACCGCCGTTACTCGAGCCTGAAACCTGTGGCACCGAGCGCTAATCATTCGGCCATCAGGCCCCTTGTTGGTAAATAAGAATATTACAATTACCAGTGTAAACAAATTTTACGTCATTTTACGATAACTCCTTTAAAAATTATTTAGAAAAAAAATATTATTATTTTTATTTAGTATTTTTGACGGACTTCTTAATTTCATAAAAATAGTTTCAATTTAACTCATGATCAGAAATATAAACTCAAATTGGACTGCTAATTTTTTTTTTTTTTTTCTTGCAATTGCAAAATTATCAATGTGCAGTAACTATTACTATTAGCTACAACGCCAATGTTATATTTTAAGAAAATTAAAATTGTAACAGTGTTCCCTCCTACGCGGTGGCAAGAACACCCCCTGTGGCGTTCACGAGAGAATGACTAGTAGGCCTCGAGACTCTCACCAAGAGGAAATGCAGAACAATTTGCGCCCCTGTTGAGAAACGTTTAGTTTATAGTATCTCATCCTGAGAGGAAATAAATGTATCGCATCCTGTGCATACCTAGGTATCGCCTTATAAGTGGAATTTTTGCGGAATCTATATTATTTTTGTCTTTAAATGTGTTACATATTGTACGTCTTAATTATATGTGTGTGGTGTCTGTGCGTGTGTCAATAAAGTTGCGAGTTCTTCAATCTGTGTCTCAAGTCTCAACCCAACAATAGTTATAATCCAGCTGCACAACCTGCACACTACAAGAAGTTATACTGTGTATAAGGAGTAAACTTCTCACGTATGATTTTTAATTGGATCCACTTTAGCTTTATTCCAATTTTGTATAAGAAATAGAACGCATATCTCGTTGGAACTCTTTCATCACAAAAAATATTCAACCAACCAATCGAAAAAAATGCTAAATTATTTTTTTTCAGTACAAGTAATAAACGATGTTGATTTCGAGAAATAATAAATATCCTTGAAAAACACGCTATCAATTCCAGGAAACATTCTCTGTGCTTCTGTAATAAAATATTCATATCAATTCCGAGAAAAAATTCTCTGCGCATCTGTAGTAAAATATTCATTGGCTGCTGGATTCCTTGTCGATATAATTTCTTTTGAGTCTTCTATCTGGTGAATAATTAATACTAAGAACTACACAATAGTATATTAATTCTGTGGATAACACATTCGCATTGTGTAACTAAATTATATTATATATATATATATATATATATATATAAAACGAAAAGTACATTATGTAGAGGTAGGAAATAAAAAAAAAAAATTACTTAGAAAGAAGGAAATAAAGAGAACTGCCACTGTATTCTCGCATACAATTTTAGAAATTAAATGAGAAAAATACAACTTAAAAAAATCAACTTCACTTTTATTTTTTTAAAAGATTATATTAACATTTTTTTTTCTGCTTTAATACTTTTGTTAACTGCTTTGTATATGTATAGTTTCACGTCCTTCGTAACATTATTAAAAATGCGTTTTCAACATTATTTTACAAAATGGGGACAAATTACATTGAGTAAACTAAATAATTTAAATAAAAATTCTCTTTAATAGAAAAAAATCGAATAAAAAATTATTTTTATGGTTAATGGAAATGGATTTGTTACAGACTTGATAATTTTAAAACGTTCATTAACCATTGTAAACTAATTGTCAATTCATTTCAACCTCTAGTGTATTTAATTGCTTCAACACATCGTATAGAGACAAAACTGTCACATACGAAGATGAATGGATAATCGAGAATGCACTATGAAAAAGAAAATCCTTTAACTTTTAAACCTTTTATATAAAAACTACGAGAAAATCTATATGAAATCGTGTTTAAGTAACAACATATTTTATGAAAGCAATACAAAAGACAATTTTAAATAAATATTTTGTTATCCAGTGTTGGTCATTTTGATTTGAGATTATTTGCCATTGCAAAGACAGATATGAAGCAGATTTAATGCTACTCACTATGTGGAATTACAGGATTTGTCCAACTATATCCACATTTAACAACGTCCTTTTTTATCCAATGTCCAATGACGTTTAACAATTTTGTCCCCAACACCCACATTAACCACCTTAATTTGGAATGAACACCCACAAGAGTTACATTGGGAGTTTGCATTCTCTTCCCCACATCTCCTAAGACAATGGAAGGGCATTCCATCTTATAGATTTATTGCTCCATCTCCAGGAAAGGACACAGAGACCTGATGGCCAATTGGCTAGCTCTCTGGCCTTTGGTCCTACAAACTTCAAGTTCGAATCCTGGTGGTGGCATGGATGGTTGTTAGTGGTTTGGAATCCACGTTGAGCTGTAGGTCGCGGTCTAATAAGTTTAAAGTGTGCACACAATGACCGTAGAGCGATAAACCAAACCGAAAAGGACACGGTGATTTAAAGGGATTCGAATCAAATTCTTTTTTACGCCAATTCGTATTTATTCGTCCAAGGTACGTCTGCAATCCGGGTCCTTTCCTTATAAATATGAACGTAATTATTTTTAAAATTTGTATAATTATTTATCTTTATTTTTTAATAATTTTTTATACAATTAAAACATTAAATTTTTTTCCGTTATTAAGTGCATTAAATATGTTAAAAAACTTAAATATACAATACAAAGCAGAAGCAAATGCTTCAATAAAATTTTAGAATACATACTTGGAAGAGTTCTGAGAACATAAAACGAAAACATGCTCATTATTGGCTGAAAATAAATTATTTAATAAATTCGGGCTTAATCATTGCTTTACGATTAATTAAATTGATGGATTAATTTTTTTATGTGCATTTCGTTTGTCTGGGACAAACCAAATATTAATTCTGAATGGTTCAAGGTAAAATTTAACGAACATTTCTCCCGTGTGTGTTCGGTTTAGAATAGCCCCACTATAGCTCATGCATGCAGTGAAAAGTGACTAAAATGGATACCCAGTGCCAGGAGATATAAACGGGTGGAGTTAAGTCAGACTCCTCCCTTTAGGTGCCCCATGTCTTTGTATGCAAGGTCAAGGACAAAAAAGAAGGTGCACTTTTTTTACCTTCTATCATGACTCGCACAAGGGTTCATGGACTTGGTCTAGATGTTGCTGTCGATCAAGTGGAATAAGAAACCACAATAACAGATAACTTCTTCATGATTGAATAAAAAATGAATAACTATATTAACTAATTTTTGAATCAAATATAACATTATTGCTAATTAATTAATGATATTATTACTCACACCAGCTATATTTGAAATTATTCTTCCATAAAATTCAATGAACATAATATCAAGATAATTCTTTCAGTTTGGGATTATTGGCCTTAATTACCACTAAAATTAGTAACAAATTCCATTTCAATGAATCAGTTGAAGCAAAAATTCTCTGATGACGTCAATGTTTCACTTACTCTGACCGCCTTCAGAAATTCATCGAAGCTGACGGTGCCACTTCCGTCCTTGTCGATTTCTTGGAAGAGTTCCGAGATCTCGTCATCGTCCAGGGTGGCTCCGTACTCCCGCAGCCCGATCTTCATCTCTTCCAGATCCAGTTTTCGATCGCGGTTGTCATCAATCAAGCGGAAAGCCCTGCCGAGAAAGAAAAGTATTAGAATTTATTAATCATATTCAGTGGGCTTGTCATATCTGATTTGAAATAGAAACTTATCTAATGTTCAAATTTAGTTCAGCTCGTGGCCCAATGGTAATGTACACAGCAAATGTGCAAAAGGCCCCAGGTTCGAATCTACTAGCGTGTTACCACTGCTTTTCAGAAACTTGATGGCAATTATGCCAGATGATATAACCATCTCTGTATTGGCAGTCGAGCCAATTCTACTGGTTTCTAGCTAATTACCCCTAAAAGGCCACACTTTCCCATTTTCCTTAGGTGAGCAATTCACGGCATAGTTAGTGGAACAGGATACCAAAGAAATACTATAATTAAAATACATCCATACCGTTTTGTGATTCGCTTTTTGAAAATATTCATTGGTTTTATTGTGTCAGATATAATTAATGGAATTAACTTAAAATTAATATTAATATTGAAATTGATTGTCGCGATTTTCATCTTTTATTTCCATCACACATCATTATGTACTTACTTGCCAACTCGTAGGCCAATGGCAGCGTACACTACAGGGTAAAAAAAAAATTTAAGAATCACTTTGATGTATTTGTATACTTTAATACTAATGCAAAAATTAGTGATGTTTCTCAGTATGACAACCTTTAGTATAGCAGATTTTTCTAAATCGTTTTTGTCTTGATTTCAATGCACGTAGTATCATTTCTTTAGAAATTTTCTTCGTTTCTCCTGAAAAATTTTTTAAAGCTCTCTTCAGGGTTGAAACTTTAGTTTCTTTATTTAAGTATCCTCATAAAAAACAACTCCACGGTGCATAATCAGAATTGTTTGGCCTCCACTGATAAGGCTTTATGAATATCACTTTCTAATCGTTTAGAAATTTTAATGTACTTTTAGCAGTATGCGAAATTGCAGAATCTTGAAGAAAAGCTCTATCACCATTCAGATGCATTTTGACAAAATCATCTTTTAGAAAAAGTTTCAAATTTTTTTGAATCTAGTATTCTGAATTGATTTGATGGAAACACAAAAAGATATTGAGTGCATCCATTGTAGAAATATCCAGCCAGACCTTTTGGGAGTACTTTCTAAATTGAATTTCGAAGTCTTGCCTGTTTTGGCCTCTGTTGCACTTTAGAGTTTTGGCTTGCATTTGAGGGAAAGATTCAAGAACTCATCAGTTGTCACTACTTCTAGACATCTGCGCCTTCAAAGAAGTTTATAGAGAGGCCTTGTCTGACCTTAGGCTGAGGGAGCTTGACCAATTCAAGTTTCTATAAAATTTCTTTAAAAGCAGGACTTTGATAAAAATGGAAGATACAAAAATTAATTGCCAATATGTTTGACTATACAATACTACTTAAAAGAAAACATTTAAAATAGCAGTAGCTAACATCAAAAAGGATCCTAAGAATTTTTGTTACCCTGCAGATAATATGCACAAAACAGGGATTTGATTTGAATACAACCACTGTTATGGAAATGAGTAAGACTTGAAAACAATTGTAGCAAAACTGTCGTCGGTGCGACAGTCTTCGCATCAATTCAACTCTATCAGACTATGTGATTGAAATTTAAAGGCTATTCTCTAATATGATACCTAGATACAGAGAAATTCCAGAAAGCATTATTTCCTTTTACACCATTCTAGGAGAGGCATTGACATTGAGCACCATAAAGATATAAAAAAATTCGAAACTTCATCAATCTACTCCATATTTCAAGGTTCTTCAATTATAATGGATTCAAAAAAATGGATAAAACTTTCACATCTACAACTGCTAGTCAAGAATATTTTACAAGAGAACTTTAGCACTAGCAATACACAATCATGTTTTCGAAGAACAGATTTGAACAGATTCATCACTACACATTTTGAATGTGTGTAGTGATGAATCTGTTCAAATGATAATTTTCTATTAGCTGGGGATCTAATATATTACTGTCAGGATTTTTTTTTAAATAATAATCAACCAATTAAAAAAATAATTGTGGATGAAATATGAAAAGCTCAAGTATTGCTATAGGTTTAAACAATTTCTAAAGTTTATTCAGGCAGTAGTCGAAATATCAACGCAACAGGATGAAGTATACTATGATTTCTATATATATATATATTTTAATTTTGTTATTTATCAATAAGACTATAATTCTGAATGCGATATCTGGAAAAAAGATAATAACCAGGCATTTAAATTAGATAGTTTCTTTTTATCCCAAAACAAATAACTTATAACATTTTTGCGTGAAATAGCTTTTGTAGTAAACAACAGATACGAAATAAATTAGAATTAATGCGCGTGTAACCTACATACATTATTACTGAACATGACGGAAATAAAGGACAGAAATGTTTTTGAATATATTTTTCTCCAGTTGCTTGCGTGAAAAACCTTTTTATGGGCTTATTGACCTGTACATTGTTTAACACTCCATTTAACTCTTATTTTACCTATCATACAAAAAAAAAAATTTTTATTTTCATATTTATTTATTTTCAAAAATATTTCTGACACTTAATGTTTTTTGAAAAATGGTTCTCATAATTGCGTAAAATTGAGACAATTATTTATAATTGTGGGGATTTTTAAAGTTTTTTTCATTATTATTATTCATTTAAGTATCATCATCAATGTAATATATTGTATGAAATGTTTTTCTTTCCTTGAAAAGGCTCTAATTGCACTCACAACTATAAAACTAATAATATATAATCCATAATTAATATTCCTAATTATTAACAAAAACATTGAGTAAGTTGGTGTACAGGAAAGTACTAAATTTTTGTTTTTCAACTGAATATTGAATACTTTTCATTAAATATTTTCTTCAAACATATGTATTTTTTTTTGACGAAATATTAGATTAAATTTCAAATATATTTTTCAACTCAAGGTCATTTCCTAATATTGAGGAGGAACAATTTCAACGTTATCTGCAAAAATAATATGCAAGTATATCTAATAATTTTAGCACTAATTACATAAACACATGTTATACACATACTTAACAAAATTAGATGCTCATCTTAAATTAATCCTAGTTAAATTTGAGACTTGAAAATTTTTAAATAATTTTAGCAACATTAGTAATGGGAAAAGTATTAAATCTTTTAAAGAAAAATAACTTACATTGATGTGTAATAAAGATTCAACAAAATTCCTTAAAGGCACAGAAAAATACATTGCCTACAAGTTTAGAGGCCAAATCGCAAAAATAGGGGCCGTTGGGATTTGACAACTTTTTGTGGCGCCAACTAGGGAAAAAGTCGCAAATGTGGCAACACGGGTTTCTTGTTCTGTTTGCAATTCACAACACTTACAATCGCAACCCTGTGCTTGGCTTACTTTGGCGGAAAGTTTTTTTTTTTTGACGGCCAAATTCCAACGGCCCCTATTCTGAAAGATGAATCGGAACAAAATTTTAATGACTTTAAAAAAGGATTTAACACACTTAAAGGATTAATTTTTAATATTATTTCTATAAAATTATCATTTACTATATCAGAAAAAAAAATTCTGCTTTCTGTAAGATAAAAGGGGCAGTTACTTACCGGGAAAGTCCAATGATTCCATGGGCACCTCTTTGCCTGCAATATTCGCGCAATTTCTCGATAACTGCTGACATCTTGATTTTAGTGCAGATCAAACTGAAAAAGTAAACTAAAAGCTTAATTTTTGTTTAAATACCACCATAATTTTTTTAAAAATAACAATATAATTTTTTTTTTTTTACTTAACATATAAATTTTTTTTTACATAACATAATATTTTTTAAATGACAATTTAAGTTGTCAATAAATTCCCTCTTTTTTTTTTTTTTTTTATTAAAAGAAATTGTGCTGTTTTCTAAAAGCAAATTAATAATATTATTTTTTTGATAGATTAAATTAGGTTAATATAAAAAGTAAATTATGAAAAGAGAGTATAATGATACAAGCGGGCTTCTCTTTTCACAGTTGCTTGATGGGAATGTTCCGGGTTTCTGTCACGCAAATGCGGGACATTTACCTCTGAAAGTCTTTCCGAAAAGCAATATCCTCCCTTACTATGCGTCAGAAATTTCTCATGTTATGTTGGAAATGTTTTACCTGAAAATTTTATTTTTTATACCATTGTAAAAATAACCATTAAATGGCGCTACTTGTTTAGTTGATGGATAGTAATTAAATAAGTTGCAAATCCACCATTTATGGTATGGGTGTTTGGCGTCAGTTTAAGACTTGTTTTCTATGAAAAAAAAAATTAATTATAAATTTTTGGTTATTTCTTGATATATTCCAGTTGCGAGTTTTACAGAAGTCATTTTCAAACAATTATATTTTCATCGTATATGTGGAATAAGAGATTTTGATACAAGAAAATTTTTTAATATATTACTGTTTTAGATTATCAATATAACATGAACTGGTTTTATATGAATCAGTTATTCATCAAACTAATTTAAACAAACATTTTTATAACGTTCAGTGAAACCTTAACAGACATAATGTTCAATTGGCATTGCTAATGATAAATTTCATGAACTGACAAAGAAATGCAATGAGGAAAACAGACTTTCCAAACCCTACCACCCACCCGGCTTCCTCCTTAAATATATATAGGCCCTTTAAAGCATTAAACATTGTATAATATTAAAAATATATTGTATAATGTTTCCTAATTTCTTACAGATTAACAGATATAACACAACTCCCATGGGTTTCAGTAATATAAGATATTTTACTTCGTTAAGTTTTAATTTTTCTATAAAATCAATGAACTTCTCAAAACTAAAATTCGTGGGAAAAGAAAATTTTTGCACCATTTTATACAATCTAATTCAGTATGTCATTTTATATTTTTATTTGATATTAACAATCAGATCGTTATCAGATTCATGAATTCAATAAATTGAATATTTAAAAGTTTCATCATACAAAAACAGTTAAAATAAATAAATTTTGTTTTATAAATATTTTAAGTAATAATTAATAATATTTAAACAACAAATTTTTTTATATAAATAATTTCGTAGCATAAAAAAAAGAAAGAAAAAATCAGAAATTATATAAATAATTTAAAAATTTGTAAATAAATAAGGTTCTTATTTATACGAAGTTAAATAACGAATAAAACCAAAAATATAGCAACTAGTATCGTATATCTAATTCTCAGTGTCATGCAGTGCGGGTTGGACATCCCATGAGTAATCTACACATGGAAGGAGAGACAGCTTCTGTTGTGATGGAGCGCCCGTAGGTAGAAGTCTGACTTGGCTCTGTGACGCTGAAGAAGGACGGCAGTGCCTTCCGGAAGGACTTTGTAGGGAACTACCCATCATTTGCGTATCACATTGAGAAAACCCGGAAAACTCTCACCAGGTAGTACGACTAATAAAGCAAGATGCTGAACATCACAAATGCCATCCAATCTCCTCGTTTTTCGAAATAGTGTCTACAACAAAGCCGACAGCGGATTGAACATTAGTCCTAATGCTCACCAGCGGCGTACATTGACACTGAGACATGAGATGGGTATAGCAACTACTTATGAAGAAAAGCGCCTTTATGAAGATTAGCTTTTTAGTTTTTATGAAAATGGTCTACCTTAATCATATTTCATAATCAAATCAAAGTCAAATATTACGAATAAAAATATTAAAAACAATTTTTACTCTAAAAATGAGAAAAATTGCATTTATAGGTTTGAAAGAACTATACGTATATGGTTATATGGTCATAAATTATATCAAACAGAATTAATTTTATTTACTGCAGTAATTTTATTTGCCCCAAAAATTCATTTACTGCAAATTTAAATGTTTATTAAATAAAATTTGCTGCAATATTTTCATTCAGGCATCTAAAAAGTTTAAATGAGAAATAAAAATTGAGTATTAAAATTATTAGTATTTATTATATTAATGGAAAATTCAAATTTTCATTTTATGACTGAAATATCATAGAAATTAATTACTAAAAAAAAAGTAATACTACTAAAATAATCAAATAATCTATTTTCAGTGTGGCATTTTTCTTTTTCCAAATGTCTCATTTTATGGGGACATAGAAATAAAAATTAGTTATTGATTCACCAAAGAATGTCATTCTCACCTTTGATAATTATGTCATAAGACTCCGCTGCTATTAATTTTTGACAAAGTCTACATATTCTTCGTTCTTTTCGTAAGACCATAATCTCTAGAAAGTGATGAGTTTTGGATCGATTACTATTTTTAACTTTCGTTATTAGATCTTTAAAAATTATTTTCCACATCAAAGAAAAAACTACTAATATAATAAAAAAAATTTCTAAGTCAATTCCTACTTTTTTTTTTTCAATATATTGCAGAAAGTCCTCTATAGATAATTTTCATTCATTTTTTAAAGTTTATCTGGTGCCATCTGTTGGTAGATATATGCAACTTAAATTTTAAAAAATAATAAAAAATTAATTAATGAAATTTAATTAATGAATTAATATTTGTAAAAACTGTATTAGCATCAAATGTAATCCACTACAAGTTAAAAAAATGCATTTGAACTTGAGTGAATGAATAAAAAGTATTTTATGAACGATTGAAAATTTGAACAAGATATATATAGTGTGAGCTAATAGAAGGAATTGAATAAATACAGCCATTATCAGAAATTAAAGTTTTGAAAATTAATATGTTAAATACAATTAAAAATTGTGTAATTAAAATATTTCACAATTTTTTGTTTGAATTTTTAAAAAATGCTATAAAAATAATAAATATAAATGTGTTATTTAAAGTATATTTAGTTATTATAAATTTGACATTACATAAATGATAAAATAATATTTAAAAATGAAATAAAATGTAATTGTAAAGAAACCTGTTTAGAAGACAAATGAATTTTGTGAAAAAAATTTTAGAGTACATTTTGTCACAGAATTATAAAGATTAACATTAGAGTGGTTCATTTGATAAATATCGTAAATGATTTCTGATACAATTACAAAAAATAACATTATAAAGAATATAATATTAATGAAATATTAAAATAGTATGAAGAATACAGTTTAAATGAGATTTAGATTTATTCTTTAAATTTTAGCTGAAAATATTCTTTTTAATGACCTTGAATATATATTTATCATAAATGAGTGTATCTAGACCGAAAGATAAAGAAATCCAGAAAATGGTCGTTTATTTTTATTGTCAGCAATCAAATAACCTTGAGAATGTTTTTAGGAAGCAAAACATAAAGGTTAAGGTTACGTGGTGTAAATTGTTAACTATTTTCATCACATCAAATAAAAAATTTTAAATTACAGACTTCTTAACATTTTTTTTTTTTTTGTGGTAAATCTGTTAGCCCGTGTATACCACGAATAATTCACTGAAGATATTAACAATTCTGTAAAAATATAAATGACATTATATTATATATATATTCTTAACGACCTAATTTTTCTCAGTTAATTCACTATTCTTTTACCTAGTGTGTAGTTGAAAATCTCGGGATAATTGTCACTATTTATTTTCCAATCAAACGAAACTTTTATCGCTTTCACTCTATACGTGACGTGATCACTTCGTCTATAGTTATTTATTTGTCTTTCTTTGTTTTACTTTTATTTGTTAATTGTTTTTTATTTGTCTTTTTTAGAAAAAAATTTTAAAATTAAAATGGTAAATTTTTGAAGTTTTATGTGAATGTGTTCTTCTTAATATATTCTTCATTGGTTTCAAAAATTATTTTTATTATTAAATAGTAATTCAGAATAACTTTTCCTTTACAATTTGCCAAACGATAATTTTCATTTTCGCCTTTTTTTTTAAAATCTATCTATCTATCTATATATATATATGTTAAGTATAAGTGGCTTTAACTGAGTCACAAGAGCTTCTTTGTAATGCACTGCGGCTGGAATAATATTTACAATTATGGGATTATAATATAGGGAACCGAGAATTACAGCACATATTACAGAATTATGTAAAAAAGATACGAGAATACATCCAATCGATCAATTATTCTAATACATCCAATTTATGCCGTGTATTGACAACATCTGAAGAATTATGGAATTAATATCTGCTGTGATGTGATACGATTTTTGCAGTTTCTGCAAATACCAAGGAAAATGCAAGGCTTCTGATATAAATTTTAAAATAACTATTCCTAGGTGACAAAATTCAATGGAGTTAAGTGTTCCCACATAGAATTCATACAACTTCCACATAGAATAGAATAATTCTATAATTCATCAAAAGCTAGCTAATACTTCGCATACAGTTTGGACATTTCCAAGATATCTGACATCGAAATTTAACTTTTGTAGCTATATTAGTTAAAGACACTTTATTTCTATCGTTCCGGGTTTTTTTTTTTTTTAAATATGTCTAAATAATTCACGGAAGTACTATACATTTAAATTAACTAAAAAAAGTTTTATTTTTTGTCTGGCATACTTAAAAGAGAACATATCAATTTAGAATAACAACTAACATAAAAAAATAATAACTAACATTAAATTTTAGCTTTTTAATTATACAGGCGGATCATATTTAATTACCTAAAAGCAATTATTTTAGAAATAGTGATTTGCAAAAAAGAAATAAACAAAACGAAACAAAACAAAAGCAACAGGAAGGCTGATTCAATGTGATAAAAGAATTTATCGGCTTAAAGAAAATACAATAATGCAAATAAGAGTTACACTAAACGATGTAAAACATCTGCGTAAAAGCCGACTCAACTGTCACACCCACCACAGTCTAAACAGAATGAGTCTTAAGTTCTGCGGTTAACAGTTGTGTCTTGATGACTTCATGAATGAACCGCAGTTTAATAATTTGAAACCCGATAACGTCCAAAGATACCGAAAAACTTGTTTCAGCGGTGTTTTGTTTTGTGTAATTTTTTTTTTTCGATTTTTATGAATGGTTTCTTTCAAATGATGCAAGAGAGAGAAATACTTCATATCTTTAATTAAAGTTTAAATGCACCGGTGCTAATTTACAAACCGAAAATCTGTATAAAAATTTATATAGTATTACTTATTAGGAATTATTTCCTTCTAAAAAGAGAAAAAAAAAAAAAAAGAATATTAGGAAATTTAAGCATATTTTAATAGAAAATACTTTTTTTTTTTTTTGTATGCACAAACTATAAAAGGTAACACGAATTCTTTTATTAAAGACAGTTACGGTTATTTTTATTTAAAATTTATTAATAAAATCGTACAGTATATTGAAACAAAATAATTCGTCAAATGATTAAAAAAATAGGAACTAGCATTCTAAAATTAGAATAATTTTGAGAAATTAATTTTTTTTTAATGTGAAGAATTTGTTTTTAAATTCGAAAAACTGTTTAAAAAAATTGGAAGTCTTTAGGTTAAACAAAAAACATTGGCATGAATATGAATTCTATAATTGTGATAATTTAAATACAATTTTAGGGAATTTAATTTTTTTAAATGTTAAAAATTATTTTTCCAATGGGAAAAGTTTTTAAAAATATCAGGGACTCTCTAGTTAAAAATTATGTGACTTAAAAAAATTTTTTTAATTAAAAAAGTAATAAAAATTTTTAAAAATAATAAATACAAATCTTTTTAAAAGAGCGAATTAGAAATAAAAATGGAAATTCCTTTTATGAATAATTTATATCGAACATTATAATGAAGATTTCTATCACTTAATAGTTATTATTTATTTATTGTTTATTTTATTTTATTATATTATTTTATTTTTATTATACGTATCCAGTGAATATTTGCAAATGAGATTGCTCTAAAGATATGATGGGTTGCGATGATATCATATAATATTATACATATATGCGTCCTTAATTTTTAATTAAACAATTTCATTAATTTTTTTTATCAACAGAACTTGTCAAATTAAAGCCTGTTAACTAAAACCGAGCAATGATCATCCCTGTTTGCAATATATTAAGAAATATTGGGAAAAACAAATTTCTTCTAAAGGAGTGTTTTTAACCTAGAATTATTCTATCATATATTCTTATATATATATATAATTCTAACCTAGAATATTTTTATCGATAGATCAACAGATTGATTTCTATGATTACATTTTTTTCAGAAACACATTTAAGAAAAACATTAAATATTTAAGTATAAAAAAAGTTCATATATTCAAAACTATATTTATTTTATCAATATTTTTATAATTATAAATAAATTTTTAAATTTATTTTATTAATCAACTTATTTATTTTAATTAAAATTTCTAATAACAAGCCTTTAAAACTTAACGGTTAAAACTATCGTTAATGTATGATGGCATTAACGGTTAACACCGATAGCGGAAATTAGCAGTTTTTCCTTTCTCTACAATAGATATTTTGTCAGAACTGACAAATTCTACGATAAGAACAACTTTTTCCAATAAATAAATAAAAGATGCAAGACATCTTTTTTGTGCATATCAATAAATGAACATTTTTCCAATAATTTCCTTTTAATGAAAAAAAAAAAACTACCATGAAAACATTTAATTAAAAAGAGCACATAGGAAATGTTGAAGAGAATAGCGTTAATTAATGTTATGGATTAACGGGCAATTTTAGTGAGAAAGATATTAATGCTTTAATAAACCTTTGTAACTCATAAAATTCTTTTTAGTTCATAAGCGACTTTACTTTATGCCATACATTTAAATGATCTTTCATCACTGATACAGCAATTATGCAGCAGATTCAATATTATTCAGGGTGCATCACAAAGAGCAATTATGCTACATTCACTTTAATGCCATTGCAGACTGGAACACACTACAGGAGGAATTTTCAGATTCACATCCTCCTACTTCAACCCAATAGATACCTTCTGCCTATAAATTTATCGTGCCCCTTCCGGGGTAAAAACAAAACAATTTCGTTACATTTGTAAAGTTTCGAATTGTTCTATCCAATTCAAAAACTTAATGCAATAACGACCATATACAATTCATTCATATGTACAATACATTTCAATTCATACCTAAGTACAATACATTTTTTTTTCAATATTTCGTTTGCCTGGCCCGTGGCTCAGTGGCAAAGCGGGCCGCTGGTGAGCATTAGGCTGAGGTTCAATCTGCTGGCGACTTTGTTCTAAACACTGTTTCAAAAAACGAGAAGACTTGATGGCATTTGCGATGTTCAGCATCTTGTCTCGTTAGTCACACTACCTGATGGAGTTTTCGGTTTTTTCCCCATGCGATACACAAATGCGGGGTAGTTCGCTCTAAAAATGTCGTCCTTCTCCAGCGTCACGGAGCCAAGTCAGATTTCTACCTATGAGTGCTCCATCACAACAGAAACTGCCCCCCTTTCTCTCCTTCCATGAGATCACAAGGGGTCTTGGACTTAGTCCAGATGTTGCTGTCTACCAAGTGGGATAAGAAAAAAGAAAATATTTCGTTTAATTAAAACTGAAAGCTTTTTAGAAGTCCCTTTAAATAAGACATTCTACGATCCTAAAAAAATTTGATATTGAAATAACAATTGGAAAGATATCATTTTAAGTGAGGCTATAATTATTCATTGCATGTCTTATTATGCCCACGTGCTAATTTTTTATCGTCTAATCGGATGACAATATACCGTTGAAACTGATAACACTTTATCTAATTTAAAGTAAGAGAAAAATAACAATGCAAGTTATATTTAGTTTCTAAACAGACGTGATGAACAAATCTGAGGAAGCTTATGCTTCCGGCACGCCATTTTATGGTCGTTTCCTTCCTCCAACATGTTTGATTAATATACTACAGTTGATTATCTGTGTTCCCCTATCTCCAGACAGCAGGTTAACGACTTTTATCATTATCACGATTTTACAGTTTCATCGTTTTAGTATACGGGTATAAATAATTTCTGATATAGTTTGCTTTCCTGCGGATGTACGATGCAAAAAATAATGCAAGAGAAAAAATTATACTGGTTATTGTAAAAATAAACTGGTTATATTATTAACTTAAAATCTCTGCACTCCGAGATGTGATGCATTCTAATTAAAAAGCGAATATTAAAGTCATATCAGAAATACTATATATACTACTTTGACCAAAAAGTACGACCAATTATTTATTCTTCCACGTCTATTTCATCGGCTTCAAAGTAATCCCCTCCTGACAACAATGCAGTTACGCCAACTTTTTTCCCAATCATCAATGCATGCTAAAAAAGTCATCGGCAGGGATGGCCTTCAAAGCGAGCACCGATTCACGTTGAATCTCTTCAATCAACTCAAAACGGTGTCTCCGGAGTGGTCTTTTGAGTTTAGGGAACAACCAGAAGTCGCACGGTGTGAATACGGTGGTTGTGGATATGGGTTTCAATTTTGGCGAAAAAGTCACGAAAAATCAATGCAGTATGTGCTGGCGCATTCAGTGTTTTCGGTACCAATCGAGATTTGACGCCCAAAATGGAATTGACCGATCCTTTTGAAATTCCAACATCGTCAGCAAGGTCTCTAATTGTAAATCGACGGTTTGCGAGCATCAAATCTTTAATTTTTGGACGTGCGCTTTGTCGGTTGAGGTTGATGGTCTACTGAGTGCTCCATCACAACAGAAGCTGCCCTTTTCCATCCTTCGAAGATATCACACAGGTTCTTTGAACTTGGCCTAGATGTTGCTGTCTACCATGTGGGATAAGAAAAAAAATAATAAAAAATAAAAACCTGCAAAACTTACAATTTCAACATCTGAAGTTTGTATGCAAGAATTCAAATCGTGGTCTATTTTCTAAATTTGCTTTATGTCTGATGCTGTGTATTTAGAATTACCCCAAATCAGAAAATATTTCGAATGTATTCGAAGTATTATTTAAAAAAAAATAACGCTATAAATCATTAAAAATTTAATAGGAAATAATAATTTGTTAATGAAGATTTGTTTGTGCGTGTAAACGTCCTTCATTTTCATCATTAGCTGCCGACATAGGAAAGAATAGATGACTCTCAGTTAAAATAGACAAACTCAGTATTTTAAACCAGAAAATCTTGGAGGATTGCATCAGAGTCGTTCACACAAATCACAGAAAATCCAAGCGAAAAATTTTCGAAGACCTTACAAAAGTAGTAGCAATCTCTACAACTTTTTTGTTTTGTTTTTGTTTTTCGGCTCGAACAAAGCCATGAAGTTGTCGTAACTCGTTAACACTTGTTTCGTAACCGTAAATCATGATTCACATGTGCAAGAGCGTAGACATCAGTGGATGAGTCATCCATTCTTTCGTTTTTCGGCAGTGGATGGGGAAAATCAAGGACGTTGCACAACTCTATCATAAAACGCGACCTCAATAAGTAATGATGCGGAAAGATGAAAAATTTGCAGCACTTTTTATGTATAATTGGTACGATATAAAACGTTATGACACAGCCTTTTATCATGTGTTGGAGTTTATAGTTGACTTTACATTCATGGTGTTAAAATATCATACCCATTATTTGTTTCCAAGTATTTTTATCAGTAATTATAATAAAGAATTTTTTTTTCCACAATAAAGGATTATTTGCGCTTTTTAACATCGGCCCATGAAATAGCGAAACTAGGTTGCTGTTTTTGCAATAAGGCACTTTGGTTGGGTTAACTTTAATTAATAATTTCAAATCGCAGTTTGGAGCTAATACCCTAGAAGGTTAGCAGATCTCTTCAAGTGTTTAATGCAGTGGCTTTCCGGTTTACTGACTTATCATGCTCATTGACAATTTAAGCATATTTTACAGTTAGACTCAATTATTGAGTTTCAAACTGAATTTGAGCTTTACTAGATTAAAAATTCAAATAGTATAAAAGCTATAAAAAAATTTTTTTATTCAAAAAGAAGGCGAAATTATTAAATATAAGTAACATAATAATAATATTTTTACTTTTAATAATAAGTTTATACTTTTACAAATAGCCAAAGAATATTTCATCATCAGCATCATCATTGGCGCAACAGCCCCATTTTGAGCCAAAGTCGTCTGCCTACTGGCAGATTTTGAAACATGAAATGTTTTCTTTTTACGCGATAGGATTGTTAGCCCTACGCTCAACAGACCGGGATCTATGGTTTAATGTGGATTCCGAACCACTACAAACATCCATGGCACCGCAGAGACTCGAACCCTGCGGCACTGCGCCAAGCGTTAGTCAATTTGGTCATCAGGCTCTACAGAGAATATTTATCAATACTAAATTTCTCCAATGAGTTTTAATAAGAATAAATTTTAGTTCTGCCTTTTAAAAAATAATTTACTTTTATATTGAGATCATTTATTCATTACTAAATTAAAAGAAACTCGTTAATCAAACTAGGTTCTTGTTCCTTCAAACAGGGTCGATTGGGTATTGAATCATGTTATCACTAGGACGTTAGCGAACACTAAATGTAATTTTAATCTCCAAGTTAGGTGCTAAAAAAAAAAAAAAGAAAATACAGATTGTAAAAATGCAAATTAAGACCTTCAATCTTTCAGTGACCCTGTATATACTGATATTACTTATGGTAAAATATTCCCATACTGTATTTTTTCACATTAATATGTTTGTTTTGTCTAATTCTTTTCAGTTAAAATTCGCTGGAAGCATTGCTGTAGTCACTGCTTTCAGAAACGAGGTTTGATTTTTGGTTTGTCGCTCTACGGTCATCTTCTGCGCACGAGGGCTAAACAGACCGGGACCCACAGTTTAAATTGGATTCCGAACCACTATAGACATCCATGGCGCCGCCGGGACTCGAACACGAAACCTGTGGTACAGAGCGCAAAGAGAGCTAGCAGCTCGGCCATTCAGGCCCTTCAGAAACGAGGAGCCTCGTACGTCACAGGCGTGCCACTGTCCAGCCTAATTGAATCAGCTTTCAGTGTAAAAGGGAACTTGACATTGTGACAATATGTGCTAAGTGTCTTGCATCGATAGTCAGGCTACCTGGCGAGTTTTCGGGTTTTCTCTCATACACCACGCAAATGCGGGGCAGTTACTCATAAAAGTTCTTCTGAAAGGCACTGATCCTTCCCTTTTCACCCGGGGCAATTTTGTCATCGTTATTAAATTAGATGACTAATCTCTCTGCTTTATACATAAATCTACTATGCCACTTTTCGTCTTAATAACAATTTTTTTTTTTTATTACGCAATACAATTTTAATTTAGCTGGTAACAATAATTTGGTAGGTCACAGTGCAGAGAAAGGAAAACTTGTTATCGAATTTTTGTAATACGTTTTTTTTTTTTTATTTCATTATTAACGAGTTAATTTCATAAAGTAAATATTTTTGTACACGCAGTTTTCTTTGAATAATTTGTGTTATTGAAATTATGACAAAAACATTTCTTCAATACGAAAGGGCTAACTACCAAGACTAGAAAGCGATCGAAACCATCATAAGAATTGCCTTTTTTCCCTTTCTCTCGCCCCTCCCCCTTCTTTTCGCCCACCAAGAGCGAAGAGATGAGATGATTCGATATTTACTCTATTATTCATTTACTTGAAGGGCAAGAATAGAAGACTTTTAGTTGCTTAAGGAAACATTTTTATTATAGTAATGTTATCGTATTAAAGTCAGTAAGAATTTTATAAAAAATGAAAAAAAAAAAAAAAAAAAATTTCTCCTCCAAGAAAAAAAAAAAAAGAATAGATTATTTTAATGATTAGTTAAGCCTTGCTCTCAAAAATTAGATTAAATGAAATGTCAATCAACGGTTTTGAAAATGAGATGGAAATTATTTTTATACTAGATTAAAAATAATTAAATTAGCTTTCTTGAATATTTATTTAATTATCCTACTATTTATTAAGAATCGCATTTCCTTTAATTTTATTACATTTATAGGCTGAAAGATGTAGCTTTCCGTGCAGTTTTCCTTTAAAAGTGGTACAAATAAAATAAAAAGGGTTAATAGTAATTTTAGTGAAATATCGATAATTTCTTTCCATATTTATAATAAAGCAGTCTAAAACATGGTAGCTCTAAAAAATGAATGATTAGCTAAGAATTTTCTAGCAAATAATAATGTTAATTTTTTAAAAAAAAATCTAATCTGAATTTTTAATAACATCTTAATTCTATTTTTAAATATCATCTGTTATTTATTTCTTATTTTAATATTTGGTAATAAATTTAAATATCGCACTATTTCATTTTTGAGTTTTTGCGAAAATATTTTATTTTTAAATAAGACTGTCTCTCGTAAAAAAAAAAATAAGTGGCACGCGAAAACTTATATTTTTTTTGTTATAAATAAAAGAAATCATCAGAAATTTGCTAAATTGCTGAAAATAGTAGTTTTGACTATTCTTCTCACATAGAACTTCAAAGAAATTTAGTTTGAAAACGAGAAAAAATATTATTGTAAATCGAAGCCTTCTGAGTATGTATAGCGGTTTATTCCAAAAAAAATTACAGAAATATAAGATTAAGCACTGCGAAGCTTTATACAAACTTTATTAACGATTAATCAACTTTCCCAGAAACTGTACAAGTGATCCTTTCAGACGATAGAGGGTACACACATGGACACCGGGGGTGGCCTCTCAAAAGGAATTTTTTTTTTTTTTTTTGTAGCAAAAAGAAAAAAAGATGTTTCAGTTTACGGCAAAAACATTTTAGTTAATTCAAATGCAAATAATAAATCTCTCAATGTATAAATAAATAAACTTGCATCACTTTCAAATAAAAACGTCTATTTATCCTTAGAATACTTCTGATAAAAAAAAAATTTTTCATTCATTAATTTATATGCAATTTATTTTTCTATGCTTAAATCATTGCAAACATTTCCAAATTTATGCTCTTTTAATTTTAAATAAAACATTCAGCACGTATTTGAAGAACTGATTTTAAAATTTAAATTCTAATGCGTCTATAAAAACAGATAAATTTTACATCACTTCTTCATTGTTTAAATTATTACCTATTCTTTTCAATGTCAATGTCGAAATGAAACTATTATATCGTCTTATAAATTCTCAAAACTTTTTAATTCGTCTGTCAAATAAAACCACCACCACCATCAACAAGAAACAATAGTAATAGTTAAAACTAACAGAATGAATTATACTCAAGAATTAACATTTGAAAAAATAAATATATGTTTTAAATAATTATAAATATTTTTGTTAGTTAAATTCGATCGACAATTAAGAAAAAAAAATTTATTTTAAAAACAAAACTAATATTCAGTATTTCTTTAATGAAAAAAAAAAAAAAAACGTTCACAAAAAGCACAAAGCTTTGAATAAAGAAACCTTAGAAATTTACCTTCTTACTTAGTGGAATCCTAAGAAGATTATCTAAACAAACACATGTAGTAAAAAGAAAAAGTCTTTTTTTTAAATATGTTTGTGAAGAGATTATTGTCAAACTAAGTTATTAAAAATTACAATTAATATCTTTTCTTACGATTGTGTAAGCATGTTTAGTTTATAACTCATATAATCATTTCCTTTTATTTAAATAAATTTTTATCTGTTGCAAATGCTATAATATTTGTACAATAAATATTTAACAAATCAAACTCACCTTATGAAATAAAAAAAGTATTCGAAAAACAATAACAAAATACCAGAAATATGAATTAGTTTTTGGAGATAAATAATACTAACTATTCAAAAAAAAAAAAAAAAAAGAGCTGAACAAATTGAACACAAAATTAATACCCTAAGAATTTATTTTCGATAGATAATTAACTGTCTCAATTTCAAAGACCCTCAACAATAAAAGAAATATTTTATAAATTATTTTTAAAATTACAGCTATTTTAAATAAAAGATTAGAATAAAAAGAGATAATAGATTTACATAAAAAAAAATCTGAGTGAAATAATTTTTAAAAATTAATTTTCTAATTTAGATAACATTTTAATTTAAGTAACGAAGAACTAATAAAAAATCAATAATTATTTGGTGAATTAAATAAATAGAATATCAGATTTAATGACTTTTAATAATGTTAAAGAATTTGTACATTTTTACTGGTACTTCATTTTTCTATTACTTCCTAAAACCCAACGAATGTAATGGTTAGAAAACAAACCAAGTTTTCTAACCAAGTCAAATGAAAAGAATGATTATGGATTATTTAACCAGCTTCAGTTCTTATTATTATTATCGAAAATAGTCAGTTTGTTTAATGAATTAATGAACAAAACAATCCATGGAATAAATTTTCAAAACATGATCTCAAGCCTTTATTAAAAAAAAATAATAAAAAAAATATAAAATAGAGATAATAGGGTTTCAAACCAGAAAAAAAATGCTGATTAATATGAAATATAGATTAAGTGTTTTATAAATTGGTTTCATGGGTGAATAGTAAATAGAATAAGCCTCGTAAAGAAGGAAGTTCAGAACATAAAAATAATACAAATCACTACAGGAAACTATGGCATACGGCCAAACTTACACAAAATGTTTTGAGTAAGATAAAAAAAATAAAGTTATTTTATTTCACTGATTAATTTTCAGTCTCTACAAGTATAATAAATCTGAAAACAAAAATTCGCAAATCAAAAGTGCAATAGTTACTACTTACCAATCGCTAAGACGCAGAAATGTTACGATGAGTAGATGTAAGAAGATGTTGATACTGGAGATTCCCGCCACAAACTGACAGACCAAACGATTTCGCCGGCAATGGATCGCTTGGGTGACGTCACGGAAACCGGCATTCGAGAAGGCCATCAAGCGGGTGTAGGAATAACTATCCAGGTCAACACAAATTAAATAACATAAAAAACAAAGTGACTAAGCCTCATGAAAAAAAGAGAAACAATATGTGCCCCGCATTATTGACAAACGAGGCGAAAAGAAGAGGTCGAATTCGTTTCGTAGAACATAGTATACAAAAATAAAAGAAAAAGATTTTATCTTTTTTTGCAATTTGCATCGTAAAAGTCAGATTATGATTGCACCAAAAACTCTGACACGGTATATGAAGAGTTTTGTGGAAATTCTGCAAATGAACTTTGTTTCTTTTTATATAAAATGATTATGCACTTAAAAAAGAATAATCAACCGAAATCGGAATAATCGAAGTTCTTAAAGAAGTGATAGAAATCAGTTTTTAAAAATATTCTCAAACTTTAAGAGATTAAACTAAATCAGTGATCCGTTTTAAGCACGTTAAAGTAGAAAAGTGTCGAGCCATCTGTTCATTTAAGATTAATCATATTGGAATTGCAAAGTAATAAAAATAATAATGAATAAATTTTTTTTTCTAATGCAGCTGGCAAAATACTTAGACCGTGATCTTTTATGCCATAAGGGCTGCACCGACGTTACTCACTTAGCACTACCCAAGGGGCACATGTAACTTGAAGATAAGCTACGGACGCGGAGTAACAATGCCTTCGCGACGCTCTACGGTCATATTAGACCGGGTGGTGATTAAAGTGGATTCCGAACCACTACAAACATCCATGGCACCGCTGGGACTCGAACCCGAAACCTGTGGTACCGACCGCCAGAGCGCTAGCCACTCGGCCATCAGGCCCATAAATAAATATAAAAAAATAAAAATTAATTGGAGAATTAAAGAAAATAATTATAAAAAGATTATATATTTTCCTACTATAAAAATTACAGTTAAAACTGATTTTCATAATTTCAATTAAATTATAAACATAAGATTACCTATAATTTTTTTAAAGCACTCTATAAAGCAGTCATAAATTTTTTTTTTTCTAATAAATAATTTAGAAAGAAATTCTAATATTAATGAACATATTAATGAACTTAATATTGATTAAAAATTGAGATTCATTGTATTATTATCAATAAACTTATTTTCGTTTATTGATAATAATACGAATGAATCTCAATTTTTTTTTTTTTTTTAAATACATATCATCTATGGCAAATACTGCGAAAATATGAAATCATTTTTAATAAATAAAAAAAAAAAAAAATTAAAAAAACACAATGTTCCTTTTAGTGAATTACTTGCAAAAAAAAATATCATTTTTAGCTTGAATGGAGATCTATCTACGTTCTTCTCCCCCCTTCTGCAAGAAACTTATTTCAATCAATATGTCATTTATCGATACATGTGAAAATCATGTAGATGGCATTTTTTAAATTAAATAATGTTAATCCAATTTCAAAATAATAGTAAATATGTCTAAATTTACCCATAGAACCCTTTTTTTTAGGTGAATTTTCTATGAACCCATCTTTTCTTCCCACGTACTTTACCTCACACGTAAAATTTTTTTCTCATAATTTTTCTTTACTTTTTTCGTTTTCTGAATTCAATAAAAACAAAATCCTGAAAATTAAAAAAAAATGATTCTTTGAAAATCTTCCAAAGAATTAATGAATATTACTTGATCGATGACATGTTGTTCAGTTTGTATAAATTAAGAATCTACATCGTCCATCATTACCACATTGAATGCTATCTTTGTTAAATAAATATCACTTTGCTGAATTGATTTTATCCATGAAATAACATGGTGTTAACATACCTTTATCACTCAAAAATACATACAATGGTTTTAAAAACTAAACAAGCTTTTTAATAGATGAGCAAAATGGAGTTTTTGTGCTTTACAATTACTAATGTTATTAAGATACTGGATGATAGCATTAATGAAAGGTCTACATAAAGATTGCTTTTGTTAATGTTACAATTGAATGAATTCATTTTTGAATTTGTAGAACATTATTTTCTATTACATAAAAGTAAGACGAATTTAAAATGTTCAAGATCATAAGGTAACATTATTAATAATAGAGTTTAATGTTACCATTGATCTCACAAATTTTTCACCTCAGATATTTATTCGACTAGAGAAAATTCTAATGATCTTCTTAGAACTCCTTCTCTCTTAAAAAAGTTATGGTAGCTGTTCTGATGTCACGAAGGTGGTGATGCTCTTGCGCTAAACACGAAAATTAGTTGCATTCTTGATTTTTTTTATGAGTGACAGATGTAAATCTAGAACAGTGGTTCTTAAAGTGTGCGCTCTAGAAGATGTGGCATTCTCCATGTGGTATTCCATGTGTTCCATTTAGTATTCCAGAGAAATATGTGTTCAGATATAAAAATATAAATACCCTTTTTTCTTGTCAGTTTACCCATTCAAAAACAGCTTTCACTACAAACTACTAATCTTTCTAATTGCTTTTATCTTTCTTTTTCATTAAAAAAGTCACCAAACAGCAATCTCGAAAAAGAAGGTTTCCTGAGAAAGCAGGAGTGGTAGCTTCCATGGTTAGCTTCTAGGAACATAACGTCTATGTGATTTTCAATGTTAAAAATAATTTTTCCATTGCCGCCTATGAGACTCTTCCGTCTGTAAGTAGTAGTTTGTGTAGTTGGCCATCTGAGTATATAGCTGTGAGTTATTTGTAATGGATATAATACTCTTGTTGTATATATTATTTATATAGAAAGAGTTGGAAGTGAATGCTATGTACATATTATTTATTTTCAGAAAAATAAACTCAAATAAAATGGATAGATTTCACAAAAGAAGCATGGCACTCATATTTTGGAAGAGAGTAAAAGTTAAGTGCAAATAAAAAAACAAAATCATAGCCTGCTCGGAAATATAATGAAAGTTATTTAAGTTTCGATTTCAGTGGGACCGGAAGTGAAGATCATGCTTTGCCGCTGTATGTAAATGGCAAATATGGATGCAAAAAGGAAAATGAATCATTATTTCCTAGTAAATTGAGTTTAATTGAGTAAATAAAATTGATTTAAATGAATTTATAGTGAGTAATCATTATTTCTAGTTTAAAACTATACACTCCAATTAACATAAATCTGTATGTTGTTTTCATGAGAGTGTCGCATCAGCAAATAAAAGCGGGAATTTCTTTGAAAAGTATAATGATAGTATTTGATCAATGTCAAATCGCTTCCTATCAAGTCTCAAGAACTGATAACAAAAAATGTGAAAGTTCATACTTTAGAGAAGAGTCACTTATTTTGCTTGCGTGCAGAAAAATGGCGATGACAATGCTAGAAAATGAAGCAGTAATGAAAATAAACAAGATTCCTCTGTCCAAACATACAGTTAACAAGCATATTATATACATGTCTTCTGATATCGAGAAAAATATATGCAGCAATAAACTTCGGTAAGCAAATTTTGGATTGCAAGTTGATGAATCAATAGATATTGCCAATAAAGTGAAACCCTTATCAATACCAATAAGGTGCAACTCTTATCTTCAAATAAGGTGTAACTCTTGTCATCGTTACCAATAAGAAGCAACTCTTAAATAGTACACCAGTTTATTTTTTATAAAATTAAGTATGTATACAAAGGTGAAGGCGTTTTTAACATTTTGAAGAACTATCTTGATAAATAGCAGGTAACATGGAAGTTGTGAGTAGGCATTTGCACAGATAGACCACCTTTCCATGGTAGGCTGTTAAAGGCTTTTATATCTTTTATAAAAATCCATCCAAAAATCTTATTTTCTATTTCTTAACACCGAATAATACAAATGGATTAGAAACCCATTCATGAAAATTCTAAAAGATTTTGGTGTAACACCAATAGAAGAACAATTCGCAGAGCTACTATATATCCACTAATCTTGGGTTGATGATTAAGCATAAAGAATTTTCACTTGAAACCTTTGAACATTTCATTGTAATTTTCAACATCGTATTTATGTATTAGGATCTTTTATTCTCATCACATCTGAGTGTAAAAAAAAAAAAAAAAAAAAAATCTTCAATGTATCGACGAAGAAATGAGAATTTAAGTACAGATCGTGACCGGATATGTGTGTATTCGCCGTTGAAGACGTAATGCCGCTACTTAAATTTTGCGTAATCTGCAACTTTGAAACTATCACGAAAATAAAATTTTTAGCTTCCGAAAAATGGTGAATATGATTATTGAAATGTTAGAATTGAAAGGAGATGTTGATATAAACATATGATTTATTTTCTACAACGTAAAGCAATGATTACAACGCAAAGCCTTAAACCCTAACTAACCAACTTGAAATTTTTAAACTATGATGGACCACTCTTGTGTTGCCACACATCTAAAGTAAAATTTATTTAAACATTTCTCTTTTCCTCTTCAAACGCTGCCCGCTACATAATACTCATGTGAATGCATGTTAAATCCATGAACAAAAATAGTCCCAATATTATGTTAGTGCAAGGAACCTTTCTAACCGCGAATAGAAATTTCAATATAGCAAACTACAACTGCCTCAGAAATGATAGGAATATTTCCTCTAATTATCAAGCTTCTGGCGGTACTTCTATTTTGTAAAGCACCCTGTACCTAATCATCACATAGTTACTCTCACTTAAATTTCATCGAAGCCACTATTATTTCTCTACATATGCCTAACCAAAAATCAGTTACAATTGCCTCTATTTTCATTCCTCTCTGTTCTGATAATTCGAGTTTTCACTATTGACTTTAAAAATCTTATCCAACTGGGTTCTAATGGTATTTTCTGTGGAGATTTTAAAGCCAAACACAATTCTTGGAACTGTTATCATAATTATACCAGGGAAACAAACTTACTTAAATTTTGTAATCGCACAATGACGGCAATTCTCGCGACCTCCACTCACACATGTTACAGCCATGGCTCCGCCCCTCTATATATCTAGAAATTGTTAAAAACATTTCATATAAGTATGAAATTTCTTCCTGTCAGAGTTAAAATCCGGTCATAACCAGTTTAAAATTTCGTTTAATTTTATGTATGAAATCCTGCGTAACTATCAGATTACTAAAACTGACTGGGTAAAATTTATGAAAATGTTGAAAAATTCAGCTAACTTACCTATCCACATATCTCTACTAACATTGGCTTAGACAACGAAATTAATAATTTTACTGAGTATAATTACTAATACCTACAATAATTCTTCTAAATCATTTCTTAATCAAAATAAACAATGGATTCATCCAAATATTAAAAAAAAAAAAAAATCATTAAAATCCGTAAAAAGCCAAAACGCGCTGGCAAGACTACTAAAAATCCTAATGGTAAAGCTATTCTCGACCGGATTAACAAAAACATCAAAACTGCTTTTAAAGACTACTTTGACAAAGTTTGGGAAGATAAATTAATTGAACTTCAACCAGAAGTCGGATCTCTATGGGGTTTTGTTAAAGTACTTAAAAATAATAAAATCACTCACTTAAAGGCCCCGTTACAAGAATTAGTTCTGTCAAAGAAAAAGTAGAGATTATCGCAAATAAACTACAAAATCCTTTTCCAACTTAACAGTATTTTCCATATCGGAGTTTTTATTAACTATAATATTCAAAATTACATTTCTAATGCTAATACTTACTACGACTCTCTTACTCTTGCTAAACCGTCGGAAATCACAATCATTATTAAAAACTTAAAAAATTAATAAAGCTCCAGTTCTTGATTTATTATAATTACGGTGACTAAACATTTTAAATAAAAAAAAATCGATTTAAAAATTGAATCGATTAAAAATTTCGAAGCAAAAACGAAAACTAGCGTAAAAAATTATTTAAAAGATGAAGAAATTTCGCTTGATGTTTTAAATACGAGCAGCTTAATGAAAAAGCTAATATACTAAAAGAATTAAAAAAAAAAAAAAAAGAAATCGAAAAATTAGTTAAAATGGAGGATATAGAAAATGAGATAGCTGATGATGAATATAGCGATAAAATTATTTCTTGTAAATTTTATTTGTATAAAAAAAATTAAAGAATTGAATAGTAAACAACCTACAGAATGTAAATCAGAAGTAGTACACAACACTCAAAATGTAAAATTGCTCAAGTTGGCAATTTCAAATGGGATTCTAGAATGTGGTTAGAATTTTATAATGGTTTATTTTTATAGGTTTTACAAACTCAATTGATATAAACAGTTGTTTAAGTAAAGTTGAAAAGTTTACACTGTTAAAATCTTTATTTGAAGGAAAAGCATATAATTATGTATCGATACAAATTATGGTCGGATATGGGTGTATTCGCCTTTGAAAACGTAATATTATTAGTTAAATTCTACATAATTTGCAAATTTGAAACTTTCACGAAAGTAGAATCTTTAGCTTCCGAAAAATGGTGAACATAAAGTGAATATGATTATTGAAATGTTAGAATTGTGAGGACACGTTGACACAAACATATCACTTATTTTCTACAAAGCAAAGCAGACAACTAACTAACAAAGCAATCACTGCAACTCGAAAACTAAACTACAACTTGGTTGATTTATTCCTTTTGAGCTATTTAGCCCCTAGGGGCTCCATCTCCGATATGACAGGGCAAATACAGTTGGAACTATGAAAATTGCTTAGAATATATTTATAAATATAATAAAAAAATTTTTTTATCTGACAATCATAAAGAAATGAAAATAAAAACAGAAATTAAACTAAAATTTTGGCGCGGACGTTTTAAATCATTATTGGGAACGTAAGAATCAATCTCCTGGATTGCAGTATTTTCATGATTAACAAGTGTGTCAAAAAATTTAACAGAGATGTATTTAAGAAAATCTTTTAAGGAAGGAATGTTAATAGCTTTATAGATATCAGAATTGCGCATAAACCATTTAGCAGAGGTAATTTGGCGGATAGTGATATTTTGTAACGTTTCAAGTGTTTTTAAATTAGATTTAGCTGCAGAGGACCAGACAGGGTAAGTTTATGTGAGAATTGGCCGAATAAACTACAACTAACAACGCCGTAACTAATTAACTTCTAATTTTTTTAAAAGATGGAACACTACTGTTGCCACACATCTCGAGTACAATTTATTTAAACATTCATCTTTTTCTCTCTGCACGCGCTTGACTATATAGTTCTCGTGCTAATTCATGATGGATCCAGTTTATTTAACATTTCTTTTTCTCACCACGTGCAGTCCGCTACATAGTTCTTGTAAGAATACATTTTGGTTTCTTACTGTGTCTCATTTCAATCTTACAGAAGACAATTATGATTCTTGTTTACTCTTGTTGAAAGATTAATATAGTCGTAAATATTTATTAATAAATAGTCATATGAATAATTTGTTAAATTCAGAAACTGTTAGATATTCAAATAATGTTTATAGATTTTTTTAAGTTGTATGATCAAATGGAAATTAGTGTTAGAAATTTAAATTCACTTAATATAACAAGTGATAGTTATGCGTATCTGTTGAATCCAATTATCGTAAAAATTATTCATCAAGATTTAACATTTTAATTTAATAGAAATCGAACTTCAAAAGAAAATTTTGATGAAATAGAATTTCTTAAAAAATTAAATTCAATATTTCGAAGCCATTTTAATAATAAATAATTTGAGAAGGTTTAAAACGGTAGCAATGTTTAATTGTAATCAGTTGTTAGTTAGGAATCTCTTATTGTAGATTATTACGGAGATCCTTGGCCGCGTAGCGGCCACTAAAAGCTCCTTCATTGTAAAATGTTGAAACATAGCGGTGGTCTCCTGCCCTTTGAGTTAATAAGCAAAAATAGATAAATAAATGCCCTTTTTTTAAAAAAAAGAATTATTTATTTAATAAAATTATAAATTGAAAAATAACAAAAATTTCAAATGTGTAGATGTTGATGAAATCAGTTGTATGTGATAAAACAGAATGAGCAAAGGTCAAATTAGGAGAAAAATAGCTTCGGAGAAAAGCGAACTTTTTTCATCTAGGCAGTTGTAGGTAATAAATCAGTCAGAGCAGGAAAAAATCGTCAGGATATGGAATTAATTAAAAATATTTAGAACAGTGCGAGGTCTTTTGCAATGTTTGCTGGAAGAAATATCATAATCGTGATTTAGTTAGGAATAAAAATGCGCACTACGTTAATTCGAAACCATTTACTTCCTGTAAGACATCGGTAAATAAGTTCTATTTATTCCGTAGATGTAATGAGCATGTTTCCACCGATTGTAATGAATATTCCGATCATAAAAAAAAAAAAGACAAAATTAAAGAAATAAGGCAGATGTTTTCTAAAATCCATTTGCCAACTAATCGTAGACTGCAACCCTGTGGAAATTGTAAAAACAAATAAATAACTTTTCTGTTTCCCAAAATTTAAGGAAAGTTAAAAACAGAAGAGCCCGAACATAAATACCTTTGTATCAGTTACGCAATGTAATTTTTCCGAGCCTACAAATAACGTACTTTTGCGAATATGCTCAGTAATTGCACACAAATGGAATGGAAAGTAGATCTACCTCCTCGTGGTGCACTCCGGGCAATGGATACGGCAAAATGATATACAAACACGGCCTTCAGTCTGGCTCTCAGTGTGAGTTTCTTAGAGTTCTGTAGTGGAATGCAGGGGGATTGTCGCATTATCATCGGTGCATTTCTGCTACGGCTTTTGTTTCCGCAAACACCTTCACAGAATTAAACTGAAACATCATAGATATTTCTTTTGACCTAGAGAAACGCCCATTCACGTTTGGCAAAAAAGAGAGCAATAACTAGATCAGACATCAATGGAATTTTTGTACTCTTCATAGACGAGTCTAGGTTTACTCTGGAGAAAAATTCAGATCCTGTACTAGTTTGGAGAGAGCATTTTATACTCATGTCCATAAATTCAGGATAATTCAGAATCACACAGAAATTGAACTCTAAAATAAAAATTTCACCTGTAGAATTATCACACACATCTTGAAGAAAAATATGCAAATTACAGGAAACCCCCAGATGGCGCGGATAGTACGTCACAATGACGAGAGTGTAAGAGAGGGGTATATAAGGAATGGTGGCAAAGAAGTAAAATTGTTCACAAGCGCTTTAAAAGCCTTTCAGTGCAATAACCGCATAGTTATGGCACAAAGGAAGCATTTGGATGATTTTTACGTGGTAGAATTATCGGACGACTGGAATGTGAACGTACCCAGCTGGAAGTATCCGAGGAACTTGGGATCGCCTAGAGTGTCATCTCCAGGCTTTGGCAACGATTACAAGAGGATGGTAATGCGAGTAGATGTTACAGCACAGGTCGCCCCCGAGTTACAACGCCGAATGAGGACCGGTATTTAGCAGTTACTGCCAAAAGAAACAGACGGCCACAGCATCAGACCTGTCTCGTCAGCTCTCTTCAGCTACCGGTACGACAGTTTCAAGGCAGACCGTGTACAGACGCTTAGGGCACATTGGCCTATATGCTCGTAGGCCTGTCAGATGTGTTCCACTTACCGCAACTCACTGTCGCCTGCGATTAACCTGGAGTAGAGAGCATGCATTGTGGACACCGCAATAGTGGTCTTGTGTGATGTTTTCCGACGAGTCCAGGTTTAGTTTGCAGTCTGATTCTCGCCGGACTTTCATATGGAGAGCGCCAGGTATCCGTTACCACCAAGAGAACACCATTGAACGACACCGTTACGGTGGTGCAGGATGGCTCGTTTGGGGAGGAATTATTCTTGGTTCCAGAACTGACCTGCATGTTCAGAGTGTAACGATGACAGGCCACATCTATCGGGATGTCATTCTGGAACAACATGTACGTTTGTTTCGGGGCGCCATGGGTGCTGAATTACTGTTTATGGATGACAACGCCCGTCCTCACCGTACAAACATTGCAGACGAATGCCTTAAATTGGAGAATATCATCCGTATGGATTGGCCAGCATACTCACCGGACTTGAATCCAATAGAGCATGTGTGGGATATGCTTGGCCGACGAATTGTAGCCCGTCAACTCCCTCCCACCTGTCAACGGAACTTCGAAGGGCATTGCTTGATGAGTGATGTAATATTTCCCAAGATCAGATTGATAATTTGATACTCAGGATGCCTAGGCGTTGTAAGGCCTGTATTGCATCGTCCGGGAGACATACTCCATATTAACAATCATGCTAACCATGTTATACTGTTTTTTGTAAATAGGTTCTTTTTTGAAATTTGCTCCAGGGAGTAAAAATCGCAAATTTTATTAATTATGTCAAACATATAGCATCTTTTTGCTCTTTACCTTTTGTTTAATAAATAGGCTTTACAAATAAGTCTTGCTACTGTCTCTTTCTTTGCCTGAACTTCATTATCCTTAATTTATGGACATGAGTGTAATATTGTTGAAAGACACAGTTATAGAGGTATCATGGTTTGGGCCGAAATCTGTCTGGGAGGTCACATTGACCTGAAGGGTTTCCATGGAGAAATTGTGAGATATCAGGACAAGATCCTTGATCTATTTACCAGATCCTATGTTGGTGCTACTCGTAATTAATTTATTCAAATGAAGGATAATGCTCAACTTTACTGAGCTAGGATTGCTGATAAATTGCTTTAAAATCAAGGTAGCGATAAAAAAAATTATGGAGCGAATAGAATAACTTATAGATCAAAGTTTGGAGAAAATGGAAAGGCAAGTTTAATGTTCGTATCTTAACCCCATAAAGACCTTTGCGACTGTTTTGCCAAATAGGTGGCTGCCTTAAGTTTTCTTCCAATGACGAATCGAATATTTAAAATCGATAAAGTAAAAGTTAAAAGTTGCTCCAATCTGCTTATGGTATCTGCTTCCAATAAACGGTAATTTCTTATTCGTAAATCATGCTTTATGTTAAAAATAAAAGTTGTTAATTAAAATATAAATATCGGTGTAATGTACAATCCTTCCAAAATTCATGTTTCTTTGTGTTTTTTTTCCCCCAAATTAGATACAAACAGCTTATACCTTAAAGATAGGAGACTTGTGTATACATAACAGTATTGAATAAAATTTATGGGAAATTTGTGTCTCTATATCTGTCTAGACATGTTATGTCTGAAAATGTTTTATATACATTTGTATAATTATATGTATTTTATATGAGGTAATATTTTATATTATACTCATTGAGAAATATATTTTATGCAAATAGGTCTCGTATTGTGAAACAGTTTTATGCATTTTATGTGAACTTTTTCAAGTGAATTTGAATACAACAGTAGTTTAAACACAGAAAAAAATCATACTGTCTTTATTGCACAAGGTGCGAGACAACAACGGAGAAAAGAAATAGTTTTTAATTAATTTTCTAATTTGTTTAATATGATTAAATCTTTATTTGAAGAAAATGTGCCACACCTTTAGCTTGAAATCCACCGTTGCTTGTTTAAGTCTTTAAAAACTAATAAAAATTTCAGTCTGCTATTAAATTAAATATATTTTTATTGTTAAAATACCTCTGATTAATATAATGTAATTCAAACTTTCTCTTCGTAGAAATATTAACTGAAACCTGTTATCAATGTTTTCCTATGAAGTAATAAACTTCCGAGATATACTTACATTAATGTTATTATTACAGTTTTATTCAGAAAAAAACGAATAGAATCGATTTATTTATTTTCTCATAAGAACCGAGTTGAAAGAAGCGTTCATTTTCTCATTTCCCGTTCTTTTTCATCCTTTTAGCAAACAATAGATAAGGCAAGTCTGCTTGGACAATCGATTCAGGAGTACTTGTTATCGTTCCTTTTATGCTACCTCGGTAAAAACCTTCCTTCCTATTGTTGACACAGAAATGTACAGGCGTAGACCCGAGAATACATTAATGGAGTTATTTTCCAGTCTTGCTGAACAATATTATGTTGTAATTTTCGAAATTAGTTGTGGATATTACTTACACGTGTCTGCAATTTGTCAATTTATTTAATTTTATGAATTTCACATCGACCCTATTGTTCTTTGTAGGTGAGATGCAACTTTATCCTCAGGCAATTAAAATTTAATTTCTTAATTCAATTGTCAAGAAAGGCTATATGCTTTTTTTTTCCTGTAAGTTTGGTTTGTCACTCTACGGTCATTTTGTGCACACTTCGAGCTAATTAGATCGGGACCTATAGTTTAACGTGGATTCCTAACCACTAACAAACATCCTTGCCTCATCCAGGATTCGAAGCTGAAGCTTACGTAACCAATTTTCCTGTAGGAGGCGGCCTGATGGCCAATTGGCTAACGCTCTAGCCATTGGTATCACAGGCTGCATGTTCGACTCCTGGCGATGGAATGGATATTTGTTAGTGGCTCAGATTCTACGTTAAACTGTAGGTACCGGCCTATTTAGCCTAAAGTGTGCAAAAAATGGCCGTAGAGCAGTAAACCAAACCTATAGGAGAGCATTTACAAGTTTGACCTACGAAACTTATTGAACTTTTTACAAAAATGCTATTACTGCGATGGATGAGCGTTTGGCCATGATGCTACCATATTGTAGAACAGAGCTATTCAACCTACGGTTAAACATGAAACTGTAAATTTTATTAAGGCACTAGCATTTTTATACGCATTATATTTATTATATGTATAAAATAACGAAATTTTCATTCTACTATAATACTAAATTGCTTTTCACTTTTTTATATTATTTAATATATATTAACATATTTCCCCTTGTGGGTCCGGGTTAGAATGGCCCCAGTGTAGCCCATGCATGTCGTGAAAGGCGACTAGAAGTGGTATCCAATGCCCGGAGGCATAACCGGGTTTGATAAAGTCTCCCTTTGGGTGCCCCCCATGTATTTGGTCCAAGGACAAAAAGAAGCTTCATTTTTTTACTTTTTATCATGACTCGCCACAAGGGTTCATAGACTTGGACTAGATGTTGCTGTCGATCCAGTGGGATAAGAAACAACAAGAGAAGGGGGAGAAGAAAAAGAAAATTACTACTTACGGAGAAAACTTTTGGCGAGACCTGGTTTCCCATATTGCTAAGAGGCGAATTTCCCAAAACACTAATGTTCGTTCATCTTTTACAAATCCCAATTTTCTTTTCGTGCCCTTTTATTGATGCCACAATATATTCACATACAAAAACAGTATGTTTTTTTTTTATTAAAAATTAGTATTATTTAATTAAAAAAAAACTAGCATTTAAACAAATTCGCACAGAACACTCATGAAATTGTTAAACTGTCATTGTTAAGAAAACATAACATGGCAAACAGGGGGCGACAGAACCGAGAAATTCTACAAATCAGGAAAATTGCCGACGAGAGTATTTCATCCCTAGCATCGGCGATTTTGTAGCCAAACACGATCGTAGAGCATTGCGGAGGTATTGTTACACCCCATCCGAACTCATCTTCAAGCTACACGCACCTCCTGGGTAGTGCTAAGTGAGTAACGCCGGTGCAGCGCTTGCCTTAATGAATCCAAGACTACTGTCTAAGTGTTTACCAGCTGTAGTAACAAAAAAAAAAAAAAAAAAAAAAAAAAATTGCTTGGATCGTTACTCATTTTAAGGCACCCTTACAACCATTTTTTTTATGAGCTGTCCAGTTTATGATCTCATATTTAAACGAGTCTTTTTAATTATTTGCTTGAGCCGATTTAGAAAAGTAAAGATTTTAATAATTATTTGTTGCATGTTAAACTTAAATTAATTTCTTTCATTTAATTTCAAAATCCATTACCATCTGCATTGATTGGTATTTGTTACTTATGTATGAAATTACTAAAAATTAATTTTAATGATTTATATAAATTTTAAGCCTAAATTATTTAATCAAGTATCCTTTAGCATATGCATTGAATACATACTTTGTGTTTAATTACTAATTCTGCTCTTCAATTGGCCTTCCATTATATGTGCACGTTAACAACATCCAAAGACAGTGTCAGTTTTTTAAGTTTGCTTTTTTTTTTTTTTTTTTGAGTTAAAAAAAAAAAAAAATCATTAAAATATATCATGCAAACATTTTTCAAAAAAAGTCCCTCTTAAAGTTTAATTCATCCGTGTAAGTCTATTTTAGTATGAGTGGTTATCTTGCCATAATTTGAAGGTTTACTGTGTTACATTATTTTAATAGTTTTTAGAATGTTCATTTTGGTTTTTTTTATCCCTATTGAATAACTGGCTAAATGTTTTTAATAACATATATTGTGCAAATACAGTGATACTGAGTAGGGTGAAAGCCAAGAAACTAATATTGTAATTAGTAGCTATAAGTGAGGGAAATGTTTTAAGTTTAGCGGAGAAATTTTTTCGATTTCTGTAGCCACCCCTGGTGAACCAAAAATCTATGAATGTAAATAAAGGCGTAATCAATGATGAATTTGCCCCACCCGAAACATGCTTTTGTTTTGAACGATTGTAAATAAAAATATCTAATGCTTTTATTCAATCATTATTTAAAGTTGAGTGAATATAACATTCAAATGTGAAAATATGGCCTAAAAGTTTTAATGTCCAGATAGGTAAAACTTTTCACTTATTTGTTGGCATACACAGTCACTTTATGAGACAAGATAAATTAAAAGTTACCATTAGAGTGAACTTAAGTACATCTTTTATAAGTCACATGTTTATTATGCCACTAAATATTAGGTTTGACTGAAGTCAAATTATCTATTTAATAAAAAAAAACTATCTCTTAAATAGTAATAAGAAAATATCCTTATATCATGGCCCTTATAGATGTTCATTATAATACTGTTTGAGAATTCCAATTAGCATTGTAACAAATCAATTATGGAATATCTGATTTTTAAAATTCAAAACCAAATTTCAATCAATGTATAAGTCAATAAATATAAGCGACTGATTAATCAATATAAATTAAGTCATAAAAAAAAAATTCTACTTTTTAAAAATATGCTTGGAAGTAGAAGATTTAATAGGAAAGATAGACATTTATGTAAATCTGTCAAAATATAGAGCACCCAATAGTCTAATTTTTAAATTGCATAATCAATACAGAAAAAAAAAAAAATTCTGTAATTTTTTTTAAAGCTATTGAAATATGTATTAAGCATATTTTCACCAGTTATATAATCTAATTATGAAAAGCATAAAAACCACATGTTCATTTTAGAAATGTTTAAATCTTAAAAAACCTGCACATCTTAATCTCAAAAGTAACTTAGTACTACTGCATAGTTTTTCAATAACTTCCTTCAAAATAATATTTTTTTTAAATATTTTCTACATATAATAAAAACTACTGAAGAGATTTACACACAGAAAAACTAATAAGTCAATTTTGTTTTTCTATAATACCAAAAAATTATTAAAAAAAAAAAAAAACTTTTATAATAAACTGCAACCTAAAACTTATAATTATCTATATTTACAAGTTATTTTTAAAATTTAATGCAGTACTTAACATGAAAACAATACTAGGTTTCCATTTAATCATTTATAGATTAAATGACATATATAAAATATGTTCATTTTGCCGATGGCAGTCATGTTTACATTTAAATAGGTACTAATACTTATAGGATTTCAGAAATGTAATATTAAATACCTCACAATTATTAGTGAAACTACTGATAATCGCTAGATTGACTACACAAAGTGCCTTAGAATTTTAGAACTCAATGGCAGTCTAATATAATTTTGAGATGGGAGAAAAGTATAATCACATTTTCTAATGTTAAAATATATTTATATGGAACTTTAATCGATTTTGATTATAATCGAATAACTGAATACAGTTTTTATTAATTTTAAATAGCTCAAAATAGCCTTAAAATTTTATTTTAATAATGTATTAAAATATATGAACTTTCAATCTGTAAAAAAAGACCTATTTATTATTCAACTTTTAAAAACTTTCAGATAAGAAAAGTTTTTTGTTTTCTTGAAATGTTTAAAAGATTATTAATATGTGATCTTAAAAGTCAGATATTTTGTGTGGTTATATTTCTTATATAATGCTGTGATGTTGCTAAACAACTAAACTGGAAGGGTGAAAAAACTCTATACACCCCATTAGTTAATTCATAATTAAATAAAACCTTGCTTGCTAAAGCACTTTTAAATTATAACTTGAAAATAGTGTTATTAAAATTTGTAAACATTATCCCCCCAAAAAATTATTATAATAACATGGTTTTTTTTTTTTTTTTTGTAGCCAAGTAATGCAAAAAAATCATATTGGCCAGTTAAATATGAAAATTATTAAGACTAGCTTTACATAATTAAAAAATAAATAAAACATTAAACTGACTCTTAAAAAGAAATTTAAAACTCGAGTACATAAATGCAAATTAATTGATAACAAAATCAGTAAGGCAAGAAAAGAAGTTTAGTTCAAATTACAAACATAAACGAAACTTACATTGAACTTGAGAATACAGAAAATCAACTGGAAACAACAACAGTCATGTTTTACTTCAGTTTGACAATTTTTAACACTATGCACATTTATATAAAAAATGTACTGACAAAAGAAAAAGAATTTCTGAATCTGATAACTCGAAGCAACATGTTCTTTAAAAGCAGAACAAATGATTAAAAGTGTAGTTAAAGGCAATATTCTTTTTACTTAAGTGTTAAGAAACTTTTTAATTATTCAAAATGACTTAAAATTAGCAAAACATTTTAAAACTAATCTTAAACCAAGTATTAATATTCAGTAAATGATATGACCAAACTTCATACAAACATGTTTTCTTTTTTTACTACAGACAGTTTGATACATGAGTTTTGAAAATAAGGAAATGGCTGTGTAACCCGTGACAAAATAAAAAATACATGGTTATTAATGCAGGACACATCTTTATTTTCTATTTTACACGCCTTCAGCCTTTGATGGTTAAGAAAAAAAAGTTCTCAACCAAATCTAAAAAGAGAAGAAAAATTATTTGTAAGATAACCCAAGTGTCAACCTTAAAGATTTACAATAATAATTCTTAAAATGAAAATTGCCGAAGTTTCTTATACTTTCAATTTACCACATGTTTCTCAATCTCAATATTTATCAGTTCTTTTTTCTTTTACTATTATTTACAACACTTCAAACAATTGTGATTTTCTTTTTTTCAGCCTTTCAATCCTATGACTTCCAAATAGATATGAATTTTAACTTCCTATTACAGTACAAGGTCAAATTTCCATATATTATTATTATATATGCATTTTTAACATACAAAGAATAATTTATAATTGCTGCAAATGGATGATCAGAACATGGAATTCGACTCTGAGTAAAAGTAACAATAAAGGCCATGAGAAAAGTTAAAAAAGAATCTTGATTTTGCTTATTCAACAACTAAAGCAGTTTTATGCGATTTTTTTTTGAAAGCACCACACTAATGATTATTGAAGTAACCTTTAAAGCGACATAAAATGGAATGAATTCTGTTTCAGCAAATTAGCTTTGGCTTGTTACTCGGTCGGATATAGGTACTGTACACTATCAATTTAATTTATATTGACCATAAGGATAATTTCACATTTTAAGCAAAGCAAAATTTTAAACTGGAAATTGCAAATTTTAGTTTATCTATTCTAATTTCTATAATTTATAGGACAACAGCAGTTTCTAAGGTATTAGACCCCCTCCCCTAGTTCCTCCTCCAATTCTGACCAGATATGATAGGGAAATGAATTGTCAGTTTTATTGTCTTGTTCGAGCTTCATTATTTAAAATTTTTTTTCATTGAACGATTTAGTTGTGCTTTTAAAAAACTAAGAATACATCCTTCTTTAATTAATAGTTCGGTCCTTTCGTGGGAGACCCATCTTAAAAATGGTGGACACAGCAATTAATTTTATGCAGGAAGTAGGTTTAATACCAACACTATCCTCTCCCCGGCACATTTGGACAAAAGTCACAAAACCAACAGTTATAAATATAAGTCCTACTCATAAATTAGGGTTTTAGTACATTTGTTATCAGAGGAAGATATGCAAATATATTATTTAAGTATAAAGTCTAGTAATCTAAATAATAAAATTTATGTAAAATTAATATGGAAAAAATGTAGTAAATTTTTCAAAACCAAATGCTCCTAGGTACAGTTTACAAGAAAAAAGCTAATGGAGAACAGAGACTGAAAACCACAGAAAACGTGTGGTTTGGAAAATTAACAAAGGGTGTAAAGGCAAAAACGTAGTGGGTAATGTCATAGGTCTTCCTAGGAAAAGGAGGATGGGAATAATAATAATAAAATAACACATCACTGAAAATACTGCTTTTGCATATGTAATGAATGACTATTCACCGCTTGTTGCATTAACAAAACTAGTTTAAATTTAGACACTAATAATTGTGATAATTCAGGTACTATTTTTTCAGGTATTATCTATACAAGCATAACTATAGGTATGTATGTAAAGGTTAAAAAATTATATATATTAAATGCTGTACCATGAAGTTAATGTTCAAAAAATAGCTAAAAATTAAGATGATTCAGAAAAATGCTCACACTATATATTCATAAAATATTTCAGAATTGTAATAATTTTAAAATTCTGATCAATTATTTTAAATTTAGTTTACATCTTATATTTAGTAAAATATAAGTTACCTGGCACTTCCTCATCCTCTTCTTCATCTACTCCACTATTTGTTTGTTCAGAAATAGGACCTATAAGATATTAAATTGAATTTTTAATTATCTTTAAATTATAGAAAGATTTTTAACATTAGTCCATGACTATTTAAAAAATGAAAATACTTAAAACATACCAGTTGGATTTTGGAGAGTTGCCAGTCGTTTCAGATGCGTCAGGCTCTCAGCGCCCAACTGATTCAAAATGCCAGGGAGCATTTCTGTGATTTCTGCATTACAATTTTTATTATTGATAATAATACTTAAAGACAATGTAAATTTGCAAATATTATGAAATTATTATTTATAATAATGATACAAATGCCAGCTGCTAAAACCCTAAGAAAACAGGGAAAAAGTTCAGCACTGATTAAATGATTTTTTTATCTTGATTTCTTAAAATTTGAAACATTTGTCTTTTGAACAAGAAATTGTTGAAAAAAATCAGAAAGCAAAGTTTTCCAAAGCTTCATTCGCCTTTACATCTACAAAGTTGGAAATCACATCCTACAAGGATTTATTTACATCAAATTATTTAAAGATCGAGATTTTGGGAAAATCTTCTAGTCTTTAAATTGTGAATCCTCGTTAGTAGATATTTTTAAATGAAAAAAAAAAAAAAAAAAAAAGTAAAAACTGCATATCTCACAGGAGATCAATAGAAGCTGATAAATATTAAATTTACAGCCATTACTTTTCTACAACACAGCAATTAATATATACAAAAATATATTAAAGAAAAAGATACTCACGTTTATTTTCAGCGTGGCCAGTTATGGCAAATGTGTTTGCAGCCAATGAAGCTTGAACTTTAGGGTTATTGAAATGAATTACTGATCCATCTTCTTTAATCATATTTACCTAAAAAAATAGCATTTATTAATAAAAAAAAATAAGAATAGAGTGGAATAAATTTAAAAAGTACATTGAATACTACATCACAAAGGCATTGGATTCCAATATATGTATATATTTAAAGTAGATGAACTTCAAATAGCTACTATAAAATTAAGATAAGTGTAGCATACATTTTTGATTAAGTACTTTTTCTTTATTCATTAAGATGAAAAGTTTTCTAAAAATTACTTTATAAGAGAATATCTACTTTATGCTTATAAAATGGTTTTTTAATTCCTTATCAGCTAAATTATATAAATATACAGGTAATAATTACTAAAAACAGAAATTTCTCATAACTCTGTTTTCTTAGACCTTAATTATATATATCTAAATATCATATACATAAAAATTATATAAGACCTTAATCATATATATTTAAATACTAATTTAAAAACTTGGAATGTTTACAAGAAAAGGAGGATTTTTTTACAAGAGTTAAAAAAAAAAAAAAAAAAAAAAAAAAAACCTCTTGTAAAAATACTTATTGTTCAAAAATTCTAAGAATTAATGCTAAAATTAAATTTTAAGGGTGCAATTCAATTGCATCCTTAGCAGCACCAGGCTTATAAAAACTATTCCTTCATTAACATTTAATGTGTCACAAATGCATGTTGTGGCTTTACGTGGTATTTAATGCATCTCGTGGCAACATGCAGGAGGCTGGCAGCATTGTTGTAGCTGCTTTTCTAAATGAGATTTGATGGTGATTGCAAAAAAAAAGCAAAGGTTGTGTTTTTAAGGAGGTCCTACGGAAAAGGCTCCTCATACCTCCTGTATTTAATTACTATTAAAATCTACATTAAAAAGGAATTAAAGCATAAGAGAAATTAAAAATGTAATGGTTAAAATTAGGCAAGATAATTAATGTTAAGCCATAGCCCAGGAGTTTAAATATAAAGCATCTTCCATCAATAGTTAGGCTACCTGTGAGTTTTCTCCCATAAGAGACACAAAGGTGAGCATGTACAAAAATATGAAACCCCCAACTTTTAGATATCTATGTCAAGTATTGGTCAATTTATTAATTATCTTAATCAATACAGAAATTTGAGATACTTCAATTTTTTTCCTCTATCAAAAGATTAAAAAAAAAAATTGACAAAAATATAATTTTTCCAAACTTTAAAAACATGCAATTCAACACAGGACATCATTGTGTACAAATAATATTATAATTTATTTCTAATTTAATGCGATAGGATAGAATTTTAATATATTAAAAATCATTTTAAACTAGTTTTATGATTTTCATTCACATTATATATTTATTAACCTATTGATTAATAAAATGTTACCAATTCACTATATTATAAAAATATAATTTAGGAAAATCTGCATTCAGCATGGCAACCAAAAAATAATAATAGTAAAAATTCTTGAAAATCCAGGACACAAATTAGAAAGCTTAAAAATATTCAATATATAATAAATATTTGTTTTAAGTATTTTTATGTAATTTAGATAAAATTAAAAGAATTTAACTTCTTGTATGCATTTAGCAAATAGAAAACCAAATATGATTATTGAGGTAAAACATTTTTTTTCTTTCTTAGTATTGGCTAAGTTTCAATGCAGAATTATTTGCAAGTTTTTATTTCTGTACCATTGAAAATCCAAGGACAGGGTAATTTATGGGTAGCATAAATTTTTTTTTTTGACTAAATGCTAATTTTTCAAAGAAATATGCACGGAACCAAATAGACCCTCTGCACAACATCTAACAAAATTACAATATAAAATTTGTAAGAAATTATCACATGGTCCACTTAATATGTTACATTTAATTATTGCTTAGAAAAATGATTTTTTAAAAAAGTATGTTTACTTTAAAGGAAAAGCAAACAATATTGGAAAATACAGAAATATTTTCAGAAAGTGAAACATGACACTTCCAAAATTTGCAGAATTAACCAAAGAAAATCTCTTTCTATGATTGAAATAAAATAAGCTTTTTAATTTTTATGTAAAAATGATTATCTAAAGTTTTCAACTTAGTTACTACCATAATTAAAAAAAAAAAAAAATCTAATCTAAGTTGATTTGATGAGTATTACTTTAATATTCAATTCTAAAGGTCATTCTACAAGTTGAGGATTTAAAAATTAATAGAAAAACCAGAAAAAAAAAAAAAAAAAAAAATCTTACTTCCTCAATACCAGGAATATTATTAACAGCTAATTTTTTAAGTGAACTCTGTAATTTCTTATCATCTGTGGTTGCTGTTCTGTGTACTACCTTCTTCTTCCTTCGGGCAGTACCCTGGATAGAGTAAAAATGATTATTAATAACATTCAACAATTATTTCTCAATAACTCATTTCTAATGATAAGATTCCTTACCTTGCCTCCTATACGAACTTGAGCTTGAAGTTTGCTCAATCTTTCAGGATTCATCTAAAAAGAAATTCATAAAAATTTAGATTAATTTATTTTAGAAAAATTGTCAAAAAATTTCCTAATATTTACAAATATGAATTTATAAGATTTTTTTCCCAAGATCGTCATAAGGTAGATAAGCAAGCAACAGCCATAGCAGCTTTTCCTAATACAAAAAGAAATGAAAAACTATCGTTGTTTTTTACTTAAAGATTCCTTATTAATTATGTATAATTTATAACATAAAAGGTCAAAGAAGGTGCTTTATTATTGAAATATCTTCTATTTTTCATTTTATATTCTTACTGAAAGTTTTAACTGTTTTATTTTTTTTTCAAAATGCATACTAAAAATAAGCCACCAAATGAATGTTGTACTTCATAATACTCATTAGTGGTTACAAATTTTTCATTAATTGTCACATAGCAATATAAAAATTACTATTTTCAATCGCTACCACTTACTTTCCATATTGCATTTCAATATTATATCTATTTAACATCCATTGACTATTCTTAAAATATTTTTAATTAAAATTTAATCAAACTTGCTGCAATCCAAAAATTCCATTGTATGGGCTAATTAAGAATATCAATTTTTTAAAAATGTATTTTATTAAAATATTACTTACTCTACACCTCAAAATAAATACAAATGAAATATTCTTACTAGATTTTCCGCAACTTTATTCAATAATTCATTTGCCGCCTTTAAATGCTACAAATTTCTTTATTTAAAATTATTTAAGAAAAGATCTTCATTACTTTCTTAAGAAAAAAAATTCATGAACTATTCCTAGTATGTGATTTAAAAACATATGGGCATTTTTAAAAGCTCCATGAAAAAAGCAATTAATCTACAGATACTTTAGTTAATCCAGAATAAATATGCTCTTTTCACCAGATTGAATGAATAATCAAATATCATGGCCATGTGAGCTTTTAAAAATCAATCTTATTTCAGATTTAATTATGATCAATAATAACAGTCACTCTATAAAATAGAACATCAAATTACAACCAGAAGAATATTAGAATCATCAATGAAAATTGAAAAAATGTTTCAATTAATTTTGTTCTCATCTATATAATTTCTGCTTTTTCAGTGGTTTAAAGCTATGGAACACGAATTTTTCATTACCACTTTATTTATCTCTCATTTATTTGTTAACACCACAGATGACATACTGAAATACTTAAAATTGATAATAAAAAAATCTACAAAAAGTTATTTTTTTAATTTTGGAGAAAACATTACAGAAAGTAATAGATGGCAGATCTTGAGAATAGCTTAATATTACCCAAGTGCTATGAATGTGATCAATGTAAGCATGACTTATTTTATTTCTGACATTGATACTTGAATATCCTTTTTAAGTATTTAAATTAATTGAAGACCACTAAGTGAAATATAAATAGTCCTCATTACAAAATGTGCATATGAAAACTGCGCAAATTGAATGAATAACATAAATTCATGTAATTTTATTAATATATGCCGATATATTCTTATAAATGCATATATTAATAAATTTTTTATTTATCATTCAGTATATTTAATAGAACCTTTCATTATACTATTAATCAAACTCACATTGTGAAAATCTTTATCATATTTAATTCATATGCCAAATTTATAAAGTTAAAAGTTTGAAAAACTAGAACTAGTCACCAGGGTAATTCCCAATTGTATATCTTTTCTTCACTTGTACAAAACAAATAAATGGTTTACTAAATTATAGTAACACAGGTGAGATATTTTTAAAAATCATACTGCTGTTTGAATTTCAACAACACAGCATTAGCTGAGATTTCTGAAAAGCTTGTGATTATTTATGTTTTTTTTTAAAGCCATCACAATATTTGAAAGTTAAGTAAGATATTTTTTTTTCCCTTTCTGCAAGTTCCACAAAATGTTTAGAGCTATAACCAAAGTATGCATCAATATTACAAAGTAAATTTTGGTAAAAACAAATTTAAGTATCTGACTGATATTCATTGCATTAATTAGCACTGTATCATAATAAATATTTCAATTTCAAAATTACTATTTTCTTTATTTGAACTGTTAAAAAGTTGTTTAAAATAAACATTAATTATAACCACCATTATCATTCATTAGAAATCACTGAAGTTCCCCAAAATTATTATTTATATTATATATATATTCATTTTGCAAAATTTTCACTGCACTATCAAGTAAATTTATATTTACGCCCATGTTATGACTTGAATGCAGTTTTTTTTTTTTTTAAGATCAATATGGTACACTTTATAATAATTTAACATATGTGTATCACATGAACATATTAGCATAAAAAAAAAAATTAATCAATAATTATTCTAGAAGTGATTATGAAAATAATTAAAACCAAGAGTTATTTATAATTGCTAATTTTTTCAAATTAATTGCAAACTGACTGCAGAAATTTCTAATTACAAAAAAATCCTTCAATATATAAGGTGGTCAAGCTTACAGAAATATTCTAAGCTTAAACTTAAAAAAGCTGCAATTATCGTTTATTTAATAAGACTTTGGAAACAAAAATCCAATATTGTTTAATTCCTTGTAGACTTTTCAAAATTATTTAAATTTTATGATGCGTATATATAATGAAGTTTCTACTAGCTGATTTTTTCTACCACTACAAACCATTATTATATTTAGCTAAAAATAAAAAAATATATAATCATTAAATTCTAAAATTTTCACAATGGCACAATTTTTCTTATAAATTGTGGCATTAATATAATAAAACTCAAAAATAAAATCCATAATATACTTACAATTAATTTTCAAACTTCTGAAGTTCAATAAATCTAAAAAAAAAGAAAAATAAGATTAGTAGCTAGAAAAAATTAACAAAATAAAAGATAAAATAATAAATGTTTAAGCATCATTTAATATGAAATAAATAATTCATTAAGTATATACTCTATTTTAGCTCATTTTATGTAAATTATAACACATGTTTGTTTGAATGCATAATATATGTATGTACTACATAACTCAGCATTTTTTTCATTTTTTAATGATTACCTGCAATACTCATTTAATCAAATATTTTCATTTACAAATTCTGATTTTTTATTCATGAATATATTCTTTTGACTAAATAATATTTTTTTCATTATATAACATTTTCTATTTTGAACCAGTAGAATTTTGAATGTGTTTACTTTATTAAAATCTTTTTTTTTTTATATATATCGTTTTTTGAAATATAAGTAATTTACAGGAGAACAAACATAATGTAAAAAAATCCATGAAAATACCTTGCTCTGTAACAATTCTTAAGGACTAACGAAAATTAAAATATTTTTATAAATAAATTTTTTATGCTATTAATTATAATTAAATACTTTATATCGATTACACAATTTAAAATTAAAACAATTTTCGTTTTTGCACTACCAGAATTTGTTACATTATACGATTGTTTTAAAATTGAAAAAAAAAAAAAGAAAAGAAAAGAAAATATCTACTATAAATCTGATTAACTGAGATTCTCCTAGATGTGTTTAAAATAAAAGAAATAAAAATAGATTTTTCTCAAAAGGAATTGAAAAACCTATAGTACAGACAATTTCAGTATGGTGCTGAAGCATATAATATCCCGCTAAAGGACACGTCCATATTTAGCAATGTACGCACTAGGGCAACTTATTTATGAGATCAATTACAAACTAATATATTAAAAATACAATAAATTAATAATTTATTAGCATATTTTCAGCTCATGATAACAGATTTACACCTATTTCTAGTGAAGACAATGTAAAGAAGCGGTATGGACAAGACCGCTAAAAGCACAGCCGGAAATAACTAAGTTTTACATCATAACAACAACTAAGTTAAGCTGATTCAATAAGGGGATTAAAAATGCATTACAAAACATATAAATTACTAATCATTAATACGTTAATACAAAAATTACCTTTATAATAAGTAGATGGTACTTTTACCTGAAACACGAGGGAAATGGTATAGAGATTTACAGTTGCCAGATATTTTTTTCGGAATTAGCTCCAAAAGGAATTTTCAATGGCCAAATCAGAGAAAAATTGTTTCTTAAAATAATTAATAAGGAATTTTACAAAATATAAAATGTTTACTCCTTAATTTTAATAAATATTTTTAAATTAAAGTAAATGATATTATGTGATTATATTTTTCTATAAACTTCTTATAAAAAAAATGGAATAATTATTTATCTATGACGTCAGAAATAAAAGATGCAATATTAAAATTTGCTTTTGTTTGAATACAAACATATTATTTATAGGAATGCAATATGTTATAGCACAACATATTATTTAAAAGAATTTATATAGATTTATATCTATATATATTTAAGGAAAGCATAAAAATCTATTTTTAAGTTGTTTGACCAAACAATGGTTTTAGATAGAACCAATGGCTGTTCGTAGCTAAAATTATTAAGAATGCTGCTTCAAAAATAAATTTGTATATTTTTTTGTTAAATATGTCCAATAAACTAAATATTTATATTCATATTAACAACTGAATACCATAAAATTTAATTATTAAATAAAATAAATTCAATAATGCAATATTTAAATACATTTTTTACATCAAGCATTTTTGGCATTTAATATGAGATATTTTCACAGAAGTTTCTATAAAAATTAATGAAATTTTTTTTAAAACAGAATAATATTATTTTATTATTGCATTTTAAATAAATTTTAAATAAATGATTACCAAAACAAAAAAGTTCTGAAATTGCATTTCTTTCTTTTCAATTGTTAGCAATCACAGAATATAATAAACATAAGAACAATATTCTAAACATGGTGGCGTGGATGGGAAAGTAGGAGGAACTACAGAGAATTGAATCTGTTTTTAGTTCTGTCTTGTGAGATGCTATCTCTTAACCAAAATTTTTTGTTGAAAGCAGACATATTACTTTAAGCTTTACTGATACTCTAAATGTAATACCACCTTAGATTCCGTTGTATATAATGGTTCCTTTTGATGGATACCTACTTGGTCCAAATGGCTTATGTAGGCACTGAATATAATATATTCGAAATGCCCCTGCCAAGCTATGAGTAGGATCATATAAACACAATGGCGCTACATTATTGAACAGTTGTATTAAAAGTTTATTAAAAGAAATGGTTGTAAAAAAAGTAAATACTAATTTTACATTTGACTTTTCATGTAAATTCGCCATTTGAGATCGTACACATATCAGTAAAAAAAAAGAAAAATATTTATTTTAGTATGTTCTGTTATTCCTTTAAGTTTGTAGTACACACAAATGAAGAATTGTGCTGTGACTAATCCTCAGGGTTCTGCAGTGTGGGACGGACATCACATGAGTCTACTCATGGATGGAGGGAAAGCGGGTCAGCTTCTGTTTGTTACGGAACACCCATAGGTAGAAGTCTGGCATTGCTCCGTGATGCTTTACAGTCATATGACAGGGACCTACTGCTTAAAGTGGATTTCGAACCACTGCATACATAACACCGCCGGAACTCGAACCCGAAAGCTGTGGCACCGAGCGCTAGACACTCGGCCATTCAGGTACACAAGTAACGAATTACTTTGTATAAGCTCATGTTGAGGGTTCATCGTAGCCTTCTAGAGGTGCTTGTTCGCTCACACAATAGTAAAAGTGGTCAACTTCACTAGTATCGAATAATGCAAGAGAAAAATATTCAATTACTTTGATAAATGAGTACCCTAGAATAATAATTGTGAGTTTTGCATGAATAATCAATGTGGAATTTTCCGTATTTTCTTAAATACACATTTATTATTGAATATTTTAATAAAGCACTACACTACTTCTGTCCACATTAGCGGCTCTCAAATGTAAGTTTCCGGCCCTCTGAAGTCTTTTCCATTCTTGAGCGAGTGAATGGTTTTCATGAAAGCTTCCAAAGCGGTTTGTTTCAATGTAGATGATAAACGCAAAACATGCAAGAAAGTTCGCGAACTCTTAGGGGAAAAAGTATCTCTGCTTCGGACAGAGTCGTTGTTTGGTCGTGCATCCAGGGGTTTACGACCTTCTAAAACAGGGATGGACAAACTTTTCGGTCGCGGGCCAAAAATCGAAGAAAAAAAGTTTGGCGGGCCAAGATCAATTTTTCTAAAATAAAAATATTTATAATATTAATAACCATTTATTATTACCATAATATTTATAATATTAATAACTACTTGTTATTACCATAATATTTCTATTATTAACTAATAATATACATAACTTTATTTTAGAAATATTTTACGAATAATTCAAAACAAGCACTAGCTACGCTATACTTTTAATAATTTCACCACTATTCACAATGATGCTATATGTCTGCAATCTTTCCATACGCAATCAATAATATCAGAACTCGCGCCAAAGAAGAAGCCGCAGGCTGGAGCTTAAATGCGCAGTCTGCCACATGTGAGGTCTAATTCACCTATATTGGATTCCCATATGTCTGCTCCCCGAGAAAGAGATAACGCTTGTTGGCGCCAATCTATAGTTATAACTAACAAAGAACTTCCGCTTTTAACACTTTACCGATTGAAAGCTGTCTGTGCCTTGCTATTTCCGTCGATTTATGTTTTGTTAGAACAAAAATAGAGGAAGTAAAAAATCATCAGCCCTTTGAAAAAAAAGGAAAAAAAATAATAATAATATTTAATCAAAGTAGAAAAGGAGATGGATATATAATATATAAATATATATTTCTTACAATTTGTCTCAGACCGGCAAATTAAAATTCTTTCCGTGGGCCGGATAGAACCTTCCGGAGGCCGGTGTTGGTTTGCGGGCCGTAGTTTGCCCATTCCTGTTCTAAAGGATGTTATACATAACTCAACAGCGTTTAACAAATGGTAGCAATTAAGAACTCTCGTAGGTAGTTAGGTTCGTATATCGTAAGAACTCCCTTAGATTAGTAATTAGCTACTAGAAGGGAGAGGGGCACTAAAATAATGAAAGGAAATTAATAAGTTTGTTTTTGAAATCTTAATTTATTCTTTCTTATTTTTCTTCTTTTCTTAATAAATTCTTATGAAAATTTCTTAATGAAAGGAAAGAATGTTTACTGTTGAGTTTGTACCTACTTAAATTTACTATTTCTTGAAAAGATAAGAGCATGAAGAACATATTTACATGAAGCATATTATTCGAGATTCAATTCTATTTAAAATTCACATAAATAATCGAACAATTGAAACATTACAGATATTTTTCATTTTCTGAAATATAGAAACCAGTATTCTCGTATTTTATTTTCATGAAATTTTCTTTCGTATTTAAAATTTATTTGTATTTTTAGAGTAGTAAAGGCTTTTCTTGTATGTGTGAATTAGTTTAGGTTATATACTTTTTTAATATACACTCAAGAGCAAAAGCATTATGACCACCACTACATTTTTGCAATGAACTCGCCTGGATGACGTGGAAGGCATGTGATCAGGTGGAAGTGGTATTTAACTGGTATTAAGTGGTGGCATTAATCCATGCCAAGGCGGGTTGAAGCTGTGTTGTGCGCCAAAGTTGGGTCAACTCGTTATTGACAGGTGGTCATAATGTTTTGGCTCTTGAGTGTATATAAATGTAATGAATAATTAAGAAACGCTGCTGCATATTTAAAAATAATTGAGTAACTATGTATGATTGAGCTATTAAAAATAAAAACTTATTCACCAAAATATATAACATATTTAATTTATTACTTATAAAATATGTTTATCTTAATTATCTGCTTATTCGAGACTAATTAATGTACTATTTTTAATTCATACACATGTAATTCATTCCAATTTTGTCACACTAAAGATTTATATTTAAATCCGTCAATTTTTCATTTTGGGCTCAGAAATGGAGTCCTTCCATGAATCTGTAATTATATGTCTTTAAATGTGTTACATATTGCATGTGTCTAATTGTATGTGTTTGGTGTTTGTGCTTATGTAAATATAGTTGTGAGTTGTCCACCCTGTGTCTCCAGTATCCCAACCCAACCACACTCAGCTACAATCTGGTTGTCCAACCTGCTCACAACAAATTTCAATAATACAATCTAGCTTAATCTTTCGCTAATAGCATAAAGTGTAATCTAACTTAAACAACTTTCTAAAGGCTAAATATTAACGTAAGGAATTAATAATTGATGATTTTAGCATACGATGTCCAAGCAAGATTTGACGAAGGAAGAATGAATTCAAATAAGTTAAATGAGGCACATTTTTATTCTTTTAAAGCTTTATCATTTGGCAAAATTTTAATATGACAAAATACTTAAGATCTCACTTGAGATTTATCCGAGAGTTTATGTTAGCACTGTATATATACTGTATTCATATATAAATATTATTGAAGCACTAACTAATAAATTCGCAGCAACGAACAATATATTATGGTTATTATAGAAAATATCATATTTTATTCTTCGAGGGAAAAAAAACGTACTTTTTAACGAAGAAATTCGATTCGTTGAAGAACAGGGACACAATATACTTTCGCAAATACACAAAAGAAAAGAGTATTTTTATAGTATATAATAAACTAGTGTATAACAGTAAACTAATATGGGAAAAAAAATAAATAAAGGAGAACATGAAACGTAATACTATAAGCCCCATAAAAGAATAGACAACTTCCGCTAATAATAATAATAATAATAATAAAATAACGTAATTTCTGTCTACTGAAAAGAAAACGGGAGTTGCATTCCGATGACAAGAATGGAATAAAAGTATAATACACAGATAAAAATTAAGTGCCAAATAGTAAAATATCTAAATTATTTTTCTTAGTTTTCAATCTTAATTTATTAAATCATTACACGTTGATGATGTTTTGATGTTTATTTCAAAATAATTCAAAGTTATTGTTACTTTCTCATTTGTCTAATAAGACACTCACAGACAGCAAATTCAAAACTCATGTTTTAATCTCTTTTTTTTTTTTTCAATTCCTTCTATTAGCTCACACTCTCCCTATATATATCTTGTTCAAATTTTCAATCGTTCATAAAATACTTTTTATTCATCCACTCAAATTCAAATACATTTTCTGAACTTCATGTTAATACAGTTTTTCAAATATTAATTCAGTCCTTAAATTTAATTAATGAATTTTAGTTTTTTTTTTTAGATTGAAGTTGCCTATATCTACCTACAGATGGCGCCAGATAAATTTAAAAAAAATGAATGAAAATTATTTATTGAGGACTTTCTGCAATAGAGTGAAAAAAAGTAGGAATTGACTTAACATTTTTTTCTATATATTACTTGTTTATTCTATGCCAGTCTTTGACCTCTCGGTTATTAGTCGACGAGCAGCTCAATGTAGTAAAGAACGACAAAAAAGATAGCATTATTTTGTATAAAAATTATTTAAATGAAAATGATTGTCTAAAATTTGGTACAAAAATTACATGTCTACTCCATGAAAATAATTCAATATAGAATATCACAAAATAATTTTTAGCGAATTGCATTAAACGCGACGCGCATGCGTGAACCTTACCATGTGACTTCCTTTTAATACTGTTATTATTAGTCATCATTGTTGAATAAAGATGTCGAGTGCCTGAACGCGAAGCGTTCATCTACTCAATGGTATGTGAAGGCAGTAGGAAAGAAAAGTCATGATAAATAGATAATAGTAATCGTATGATGAGAGAAAAAAAGAAGAAAGTAAGAAAAATGTAAATCATCGGTATGGAAACGTAACAAGAAATTTATGATCAGTAAATATGCGTTGAAGTAAAATATCTAAAAAGCGATAAGTGAGCAGGAAATTATGGTGGTTTGAGGCTTCGATTCCATTTAGAAGTAGAGAAAGGATACTTGTATTTTCCATTCAATTGCGTAAATATAGTTTGTGCCTTGATGAGAGGATTTTCGTGAGTAGCAATGGTATTGAAGAAATTTCTAGAAAGTTTAGTAATATAGTTGTCAATAGGGTCAATTTTTAAATCTTGATGAATTGTAGAGTTGCGGACAAACCAGGGTGCTCCAGTGATGATACGAAGAAGTTTGTTTTGAATAATTTGTACAGATTTCTTGTTAGATTGTGCAGCTAGACCCCAGATTGGGGCAGCATAGGTAAGGATAGGCCTGAGAACTTGTTTGTAGAGAAGAAGTTTGTTTGACAAAGTTAATTTAGAAAATTTATTAATGAGTGGTAGAGTGAGATAAAATTTTTCCAACATTTTTCTTTGATTTTTTTGAATATGAGCTCGAAACGTAAGTTTATTGTCTATAATTAAGCCGAGATATTTAATATTAGTCGCCCATTCAATTTCCTGATCAAAAAAGGGAGAGATTAATATATGGTTGTCTGGCGTGTCCTTTTCGGAAAATGATAGCTTGAGATTTAGAGACATTAATTGCGATGCGCCATTTAGTTAGCCAATCCTCTAGGATATTCAGAAAATTTTGAAGAGTATTGATGACATAAAGAATAGAAGCACCTTGGGCAAGAGCAGCAGAATCGTCAGCAAATAGGCAAGTGGAAATGTTAGTGCACTGAGGAAAGTCATAGGTAAAGATATTGTAGAGAATAGGACTTAGCACGCTTCCTTGAGGTGTACCAGCACAAATACGACCGATTTTGGAGAATTCATTATGAAGTCGAACTTGAAAGGTTCTATTTTTAAAGATAATTTGTAATGATAAGTGTGATCCAAGTTGGAAATTGAAGTTTGATCATTTTGTAGATCAGTCCATTGTGCCACAGTCGATCGAAAGCTTTTTACATCTAGAAAGACACCTCCTGTAAAAAAAATTTATAGTTATATCCTTCAGTGATGATATTGGTGACACGTAGAAGTTGATGACAAGTTAAGTGATGTTGACGGAATCCAAATTGTTCTGCTGGAATTATGGAATTTTTATCGCAAAAAGAAGTAATATGTCTCACTAAGAGTTTTTCGTAAAGTTTTCCTACACAGCTAAGGAGACTGATGGGCCGATAATTTTGAGGAAATTTCCTATCTTGGCCAGGTTTAGGGAACATGATGATATTTGCTTTTTTTCAGATAGGAGGGAAGTAGTGATATTTAGTACAGCTGTTGTAGATTTTTGCAAGATGAGTAATGGCATTAAGGGGAGACACATTAAGGCTTTATTTGGAATGTTGTCAGGTCCAGAAGATTTCCGAATGTTGAGATTCTTGATTAAGTTAACTATGTCAGATGGAGAAAAAAAAAAAAAATATTGTTATGATAATTTTGATGATCAGCTAGAAAGGAAGTTACTGCATCTTCAACATGCTCAATTTGAGAGTAATCGCAAGGTTCAGTGTTTTCTTGAAAGGAGAGTTCAAGGTTTTCAGCAAAAGAGTTCGCTTTATCAGAAGATGAGAATATAAGACCTGAGAATCCAACCAGTGGAGGAATTTTGGGATATTTTTTTGGTAAAATGTTTGTTAATTTTGAAGAGAGAATTATCTTCTGGATTTAGGCCTAATAAAAATTCATTCCATCTGTCATTTTTTAATTTGTGAATCATTTGCTTTATTTCTTTTTTTGAAGCTTGTTGACGGATTGCTTGAACGGAGGAAACCTGGTATCTTGCCATAATTTACGAATTCTGTTTTTTTCCACAATTTTAGAGGTGATTTCAGTAGGAAGTTTTTGGTGTGGTGTACTGAGTTCTTTAGATTTTCTAGCAAGATTGATAGCAGAAGTAACAGCATAGTTAAATTTATCAATTATTTTGTCAATATCTTGAATATTGGAGATGACTGGATTACCAGGAATGCTTTGAGAGAGAGTTTTAATAAAAACATTCCAATTGGTAGTTGTGATTATGCTATCGAGGAAGGGCGTAAATGAATTATGAGAGACTTCAACTATCACAGGGTTATGATCACTGGAAAGATCGTTGATAGACGAAGCAGGCCCGGCGTTTAAATTTTTAAGAAGTGCGATGTCAAGAGTACTATTGCAAGGACTGTGAAGGCAGAAATATGTGGGATCATTAGGAGCAATAACGTTGAATGCATTAAGATTTGTCCAATCGAAGAGAATAGAACCATTTATGTTGCTGCGTCCATTATTCCATGCAGGATGCTTGGAATTGAAGTCACCAAGTAGAAGTACTTGTTGATTGGAGTTCGCTATTGTATCAAGTTCTTGTGTGAGGAATCTACCAATTGGAGGGCGATAAATGCTAGCAACAGTAATTTTTAGGTTATTCTTGAGATTAATAACGATAGCAGAGTTTTCAAAGCTGGTTGTAGTAAAATGAATTTGATGATGATTAATATTTTTATGAATGCAGATAGCTGTGCCTCCTCCTCTGTGGGTAAGACGATCGGAGCGATATATGATATAATTTGGAATTTTGAAGGAATCGCCTGGCCGAAGATGTGTTTCTTGGAGAGCAATTACATGAGGTTTATTTTCAGAAACAAAATTTTGTAATTCATTAATTTTTCCTTTAAGACTATTGGAGTTCCATGTCACGCATAAGATAGAATTATTGGTCGATCTATTGAATGTTATTGACTGGTTGATTTTGAAGAGCATTTATTAAAACAGAAAGATTTGAAAGTACCCCAACTAATTGTTGCAGAATGAGTGGAATTGGAGGCGTTTCCGTGGAAGCCTGCAGAGTATTGGAAGAAGTAGTATGGTGAGAGGTCTGGGTAGGAAGAGTTGGAAAGTCATCTGAAGAAGGAGGAAGAGTTGGAGAAGCCTTCTGATGAGCGGGAAGAGACAATTGGTTGGAGTTCTCAGGCTTCATTTGTTGTGCTTGTTTTTTAAGTCTCTCCGTCCACGCGTTGACCTTCGGGGGAGGAGCAGGAGTGAAATTAGAAGGGTTTTTAGGACAACCTGAGAAATTTGCAGTATGCTCTCCAGAGCAAAGGGCGCATTTGGGAGCTTCATCTGGCTTTTTGGTGCATTCTTTGGTGGCATGAGGTCCAGCACATTTGAGACATCGAGGGTCTCTTGTACAGAATTTGCTATGATGACAGAATTCTTGCATTTATAGCATTGGCTGGGTCCTGATTTTCTTCTGAGTGGTTCAACTTTGACCCTAAAGTAATATAAGGTGGATAGGTCGAAAATTCTTTTGTTTTGTTCATTTTTTGGTAGAACTATTAGGTACAGAGGTAGATTGCCGGTACCAGCACGATTACGAAGTGGAGTGATGAATTCAGGATGAAAGTTGAGAATTTGGAGTTCCTGCATGATGACATCAATTGGGAGATCTGAAGGCAGTCCGCGAATTACAACTTTAAGTTGCTTTTCTTGGGGCAATTCAAATGTATGACTTTTTAAGTTTCAGGTGATCAATTTGCTTCCGTATGGATCTGTAGTCATCAGGTGTGGTTGGAAAAAACTTTTAATTTGCCTCCAGAAAGGCGTCCTTCAATCTTTGAATTTGTAATCTGGTTGAAGTTCTAAAGAATTTCAGTAGAATTTTGTATGCTGTCTATTATAATTGGAGGAACATATTTAGTAGTATGGGGTGCAGGACAAGAAGAAGCAATATTCTGGTCATTAGTGAGATCTGTGTCCATACTGTTTTCGTCCAGATGTAATTTATCAACATTTTTGAAATGTCTTCAATTTTAGCAGGAGGTATGTTGTCTGCATCACTAGGACCAAGACTTTCATCGGGGTTAAGGCAAGCAAATTTGGAAGATAACTTGATAACAGTGGGATCACTGGTATTAGGCCGTTTAGCTAAATTTTTCTTTCCTTTTGTGGGACCTTAAGTTTTTTCTTTTTAGTAGGAGTAGTTACCGAGTTTTTGAATCATTGAGTTTCAGCAAGATGAGACTCATTTGCTTCCTTAAGTTTTTATTGGTAATATTAGAAAGCGTAAGTTGTATAAAAAGATCTAAATTAGGTATTTGAGGTTCAATTTTTAAGCAATTTTCAATGTTGTTCAGATGATCATTGAGGCTTTCGCACTCAATGAATGATGAAAAATTGTTAATGCTAATATTAAGTTGATCAATTTCTTGAATAAAGTTAAACGCTGTCGGGTTAGTATTAACGTCAATCAAATGAAGCATACTGGTTGATTGGTCAGCAGGGGAGAGAGACATGGTTGTGCTGTTTGAGGAGAGCGAAGCTCCCTCGACAACAGCCATAATAGAATAAAATAAACAAAACCAAATATTTAAAAAAACTACTGACTAAAACAGAAAATAAATATGCACTTTACTGAGTAAAGGCAGGAGAAACGCTCGTAGCTAAAAAAACCCGAACAATTCTGCACCTACACAGTAAAATACAGAAGAAAAAAAAAAGAATTCTAGAATTTAGCTAAAAGTTCTAAAAAAAGATTTCTAGAATTTAGCTACTCATTTTATACAACAAAGTAATAACATAGAACCAAAGAAATCAAATAGAGAAAGGTAATATAGAGATTAAGACAGACTAAGAGGGGAAAAAAATCACATACCAATGAGGTGAAACATTAGAAAACAAACCGTTATTATTAGTTTTTTCTTATGTAGATAAGTTTACTGTCAATTCATCATTTCATGCCTTTCAAAAAGAACCCATTATTAAAAAAAAAAAATACTTGATGCAGTTCAAATATTTAATTTCTTTAGTTTTCAACGTTTTAAAGTTTTTAAAATGAAAACTTTTGATCGTTGTATTCTAAATTTCATACATTTTACAGAGCTACATAAAAAAAAAAAAAAAAAAAACTTTTTAGGAATTTGCAAGAAATAAAAGAAGTCAGGCCTTTTTTTCCTTCTTTGAAAATAAATAATACCTCCCGGTTCTCAAACCATTACGAGCAAAAAGAAAAAAAACCCTAGGAAAAAAATAATATCATTTAATTATTTAAGCTTCATGCTGTTGAGAAACAAAGTTTTTTACTTTTCAAAAATCAGATGACAAAAATGTTGGAGAGGAGAAAAAGAGAAAATTATTGTATTGATTGTTTGACAGTAAGAACAAAAAAAGTTCTTCTACCCTGAAAACATTCTTTTGAAAAATATTCAAGAAGATTTAAAAGAAGTTGTAAAAAGTACTCAAACCGTCCAAAAATTTCCCTTTTTCTTTTTCCTTTCCCGAGTGCAAAAGCACGTGAAGTAGGGATTTTTTTCCATTTCTTCCCTTCAATAAATCCTATTATACAAATGCATGAAAAAATCTCGCCGCTTCTTTTCTGTGTCCTCGCTTAGATATTCCAACGTCACCTCTTTCGCCTTTTTTCAACAAAGAGGGGGAAGATAAAGTGGAGTAAAAATAGCCACAATGGCCAGTAAACATGAATATTTTAACACTGCAGGGAATTGTTCTATAAAGACGAGAGAGAAAACGCTTTCGCTCGAAAATAATGCACGTTCGCGTGTGTTATCGTCTGCGTGCATGCTTTCCAGGATGTTTACCTTCTTTCACAGAACAATTTATGAAGATTTGTTTTTACTCTTTATTCGTTTCCGCTAAACTTAACGGGTGCGAAATGGGGATTTACAAATCTTAGATTTTTTTTTTTTTTTTAGCATTTTAATATTTCGGATAACAATCTTTTTTTATGCATTACGTCTGTTTTGAATTGCAATTATCGTAGTAGCATTTGAAAAATATGTATACAATGCTACTACGATAATAATAAGAAAAATAAATAAATAAATAGAAAAATAAATAAATAGAATAAATAGAACGTTGAACAAACAAACCGAAAAAAAAAAAAAGTCTACAAACATTAAGCAATTTCTAAGAACTATTTTAAACTTTTCTAAAAACTTTTTCAATACACTTGTTTTGAATGATTTCCTTTTATTTAATTATTTTTTTATATCTTAAAAACATTTTCAATACACGTATTTTGAACGATTCATTTTCCTTCAGTATCATCGTTTTAAAGTTTTTAAAATGGAAATTTATGATCTTTGAATTCTAAATTTCATACATTTTACAGAGCTACATAGAAAAAAAAAAAACTTTTAGAAATTTGCAAGTAATAAAAGAAGTTAAGCATTTTTTACAACCTCTTTGAAAATAAATAATACCCGATTCTCAAGTCATTACAAACAAAAAAAAAAATCCCTGTGAAAAAATACAGCTCATTTAATTATTTAAGCTTCATGCCATCCAGAAACAAAGTTTTTTACTTTTCCAAAATCAGATGCCAGAAATGTCGGCGAGGAGAAAAAGTGAAAATTATTGTATTGATTGTTTGACAGTAACAACAAAAAAAAAAATGTTCTTCTACCCCGAAAACACTCTTTTTGAAAAATATTCAAAAAGATTTAAAAGAAGTTGTAAAAAGTAAGGCACTCAAACCATCCAAAAATTTCACTTTTTCCCCCTCTTTTTTCCCTTCCCGAGTGCAAAAGCACGTGAGGTAGGGATTTTTCTTTCATTTCTTCCCTCCAATAAATCCTATTATACAAACGCATGAAAAAATCTCGCCGCTTCTTTTCTGTGTCCTCGCTTAGATATTCCAGCGTCTCCTCCTTCGCCTTTTTCAACAAAGAGGGGGAGATAAAGTGGAGTAAAAATAGCCACAATGGCCAGAAAACATGAATATTTTAACACTGCAGGGGAATTGTTCTACAAAGACGAGAGAGAAAAACGCTTTCGCTCGAAAATAATGCACGTTCGCGTGTGTTATCGTCTGCGTGCATGCTTTTCCTGATGTTTACCTACTTTCACAGAACACTTTATAAAGATTTGTTCCTACTTTTTATTCGTTCCGCTAAACTTAACGGGTAAGAAATGGTGATTTACAAATGTTAGATTTTTTTTTTTTTAGAATTTTAATATTTTTTATTAAAAAATTTTTTTAAGCATCACGTCTGTTTTGAATTGCAATTATTTTAGCATTTGAACAATATGTACATATTAGAATGAGTTGTTGAACAAACAAATAAAAAAAAAAAGTCTACAAAATATAAGCAATTTCAAAGAACTTTCTAAAACTTTTCTAAAAACTTTTTCAATACATTTGTTTTGAATGATTTCTTTTATGTCAGTATTTTTTTTATATTTTCAAAACTTTTTCAATACACTTATTTTAAATGATTATATATATGTATATATATATATATATATATACACTCTATCTGGAAGAAAGTGACGGGACGCCCCTCGAAAAGTAGAAAAGTCGACAATACAGCTGACACATGCGCAATAATAGGTATCACGCGTCAGCCATATCCTATAAATACTCTGTGGAGTCGACTAGAGTTGTTTTTTGTCAAGATGCTGCCACGGGAAGAGTTGTCTGAATTCGAGAAAGGTGTGTTGGTTGGATTGCATCTTGCCAAGGTGTCAATTAGGAGATATCCCGTCTCCGTAACTGCTCAAAATCAACTGTAGCACGTGTTGTGTGTCGCTGCAAGACTGAGGAACACTGTCAGAACAAACCCCGAAGTGGACGACCTACAGTTCTCACCAGCAGGGACTCTTGATTGGTATGTGAACAACAACGTTAAACGCATGGAGTGGCCGGCGCAGAGCCCTGATCTTAACCCAAATGAACATCTCTGGGACGAGGTGGACCGTCGGTTGAGGGCCTGCACCCCACTCCCCAAAAAGCAAGCCTGAACTATGGAACTTCCTGTTAAACATTTGGAAGGAAATTCCTCTTGCCACTATGGCTAATTTAGTGGAAAGCATGCCCAGAAGGGTTGCATCTGTGATCGCAGACAAAGGGGGCCCTACCTCCTATTAATTTTAATAAATATGGTTTATGTCGTTATAGTGTCGTGTCCCGTCACTTTCTTCCACATAGTGTATATATATATATATATATATATATGTGTGTGTGTGTGTGTGTGTGTGTGTATAGTGTTTGTAAATAAGTTTTAAGTTGTTCTCATGAACCTGAAAGTGACCCTCTTTTTGAAGCCATTGTAGGTCTAGTACAGGCCGTAACGTCATATATACATCACGTAAAAGAGTTAAAATGCTTATGTGAAAATACTTATTATGTACATTTTAATCCGTCCCTTTGAGAACAGTACTCAAAAGAAACTCTTGTTCAAACAGTACTCTTGCTCTAAACAAGAAACTTGCTTCAGAGGGATTTATAATGGCATTTAAACTAGTAGCTTAACAACAATACTCCGTAGTAGTATTACTACTATATTCAGTATCTTAACTGACTATAACTCATTCTAACTTTGTAAAACAAATCCTATTTCATTTAAAACTTCATTAATCTAACTCAATGCAATTAAAAACAAAACCAATAGAAACATTTCTTTTATAAACATACTAGTCCTCGATGTCAGTGAGTCAAAAGAGCAAACTGTACGACCTTCTAAATCTCATTCAGCCCTCTGAATGTGTGAGAAGTAAGCAATGCACATTTAAAAAAAAAAAATAGGTGAGTATTTTAAATAACAAATCATGTTAATTAATTTTATAAACTTTCTTTAGGTAATAAATTATCCTTCTATGCCTTTTAATGGATAAAAGGAACTAGCATTTTTTGTAAATATGTAAGTATGGTATGGTTGGGTTGAGACACTTGAGGCACAGAAGAATTCACAGCTTTATTTATACATACTCAAACACCACACACATACAATATTTAACACATTTAAAGACACAAATTATAAATTTGTGGAAGGATTACACTTCTAAGCCGAAAACCCGAAACTCGGACACGCGCAGGGAGCGTGAAATATACTTCATTACCGGATGAGAGTATGTAGGCCAACTGGCCATTTCTCTTGAACGCCACAGGGGTAGGAGAAAGCATGGCTCAAGGAGAATTGTGGAAGTTATTAAAAAATTCTTCTCTATGAATAATGATTATGTACTTGCAAAAAAAAAAAAAAAGATAAATTATTAATTTATAATATCGTTTTACACAATTTCTATTCGGAAATAATAGGAATCACGTCATTCACATTTTAAATGGGCTGTTAATTATCATTTCTAATGATACTGAATCATTATCATTGGACATTTCAGAAATTATAGATAAATACATATATACCCGAAATGATTGATTTTTTTATAAATAATTAAATTTATATTTTAAATGTAAAGCAAAAATTAAAATTACAATAGTTTGCATTCGTATATAAGTTACCTTGCTTTTTATAAAAAAATTCATTTTTAGAATGATTTAAAATAAGTAAAAAAAAAAAAAAAAAAATTCAACCAAATATTGCATATAAAATAAGCCAAAAAAATCAACCAAATATTGCATTTAAAATAAGTCCAAAAATCAATCAAATATAGCATTCAAAATAAATCCAATAAATAAAAATCAACCATATATTGTATTTAAAATAAATCCAATAAAAAAAAATCAGCCAAATATTGCATTTAAAATGTCCAAAAATGATATATAACATATTGCATTTAAAATAAGTCCAAAAATGATAATGAATATATATAACTAAATATTGCATTTAAAATAAGTACAAAAAAAAATCAACCAAATATTGCATTTAAAATAAGTCCAAAAATCAATCAAATATTGCATTCAAAATAAATCCAATAAATAAAAATCAACCATATATTGCATTTAAAATAAATCCAGTAAATAAAAATCAACCATATATTGCATTTAAAATAAATCCAATAAAAAAAAATTAACCAAATATTGCATTTAAAATAAGTCCAAAAATGATAATGAATATATATAGCTAAATATTGCATTTAAAATAAGTACAAAAAAATCAACCAAATATTATTGCATCATTCTTTTTTTTTTTTTTTTTTTTTTTAAATAAAATCCAAGAACATCATTACTTGACTTAGTTAGTTTATGTAATCGGCTAACAAGACTATAAAATGATTAAGTAATTTTCTAAGAACATCAATTTCTCAATGAACTAGTTTTAATACATATTTTTAAAGTGAACGTAACTTTGAAGGAAAAGAAAACAAAAATCGACACTGCTTAAATAAGCCACTTAAAATCAACTTGGCTTGAAATAATAGCTTGACTCTCTCTTAGAATAGCTGAGAGAGAGAGTGACCGAGATTATTACCCGCTGAGGTAAATTAATTCCTCCAAGAGTTAACTCTCAGGTTAAATTACTTTGCACGGGACCCTTTCCACTGGCGACGGATTTAATTTATCGCACAGCATTTAGAGTTTAATCTGGCAGCGAGTCTTAGTAGCACACATCAGCCGGAATTTTCCCTTTCAATTAAAAAAGTTGTCCGAAAATCCATTTTAAGCCCTGGAAGTCAAAATATGTGTTCTAAAAGAAATTTTTCTGTTGTTTTTGTTTTCTTGTTTGTTGTTGTTGTTGTTTTAAATGAAGGATTTGTTTAAAAATAAGAATGAGTTATATTCTATTAAGCTAATGAATATAATACTAGGAAATATAATGCTAATACTACTAGGGAGTATTATTCAGTTAGGCTACTTGTTTAAATGTCGTTATGAATTCCTCGGAAAGCTTGGAAAATCCTTTTCGATTACAACAAAACAGTACTCTAAAGGATAGATTAAAAGGTGCAGAATAAGAATTTTCACAAAAGCCCTTTTTGTGTTATATGATATAAAATTAAAACAAAAGTTATTTATGAAATGTGATTTTTTTTTTTTAAATGGACCTGATAACCGATTGGCTAACGCTCGGTATCACAAGTTTTGGGTTCGATTCCAGGGGTGCCATGGATGTTTGTAGTTGTTCGGAATCCACTTTAAGCTATAAGTCCCAGTCTAATATAACTGTTGGGCGTACGGCTGATAACCGTACCCATTAAAAGAGAGCCTCTCCTGTCTCGAAATTTGATAATAGACAGACGACATTGGCCCACCAAGGGGCTGTTGCGCCGTTGATGATGACGAAAGCAAAAATATAATTATAGTTGTTTACATTCGTATATTAGTTACTTGGTTTTTATTTTTATTTTTCTATTTTAAGAATGACTTAAAGTAAGTTCAAAGGAATCATTCTTAAAATCAATCATCATTAATTTAATTCTTTTAATAAAATCCAGCAATACCAACTTTGTTAGAATGACTTAGTTAGACTTAAAACTTGACTTAGTTTATGTAATCGACTATGAAATGATTAAGTAATTTTCTAATGCATCAATTTCTCAATACCTGAACTGGTTTTAATACAACTTTTAAAAAGAGAAAGTAACTTTGTAGGAAAACAAAACAAAAATCGACACTGCTCAAATAAGCCTATTAAAATCAACTTGGCTTGAAATAATAGAACTCCCTCTTAGAACAGCTGAGAGAGAGAGAGACCGAGATTATTACCCGCTGTGGTAAATTAATTCCTCCAAGAGTTAACTCTCAGGTTAAATTCCTTTGCATAGAAACTCTTTCACTAGCGGCGGATTTAATTTATCAAACGGCATTTAGGGTTTAATCTGTCAGCGAGTCTTAGTAGAACATATCAGCCGGAATTTTCCCTTTCAATTGGAAAGTTGTCCGAAAATCCATTTTAAGCCCTGGAAGTCAAAATATGTGTTCTAAAAGAATTTTTTTTTGTTTTTAATTGTATTGAGCTAAATTAATGAAATTTTAAATGAAATACGATTTGTTTTTTAAAAAATTAGAATGAGTTATATTCGGTTAAGCTACTGAATATTATACTAATACTACTAAGGAGTATTAATCATTTAAACTGCTTTTTAAATGTCGTTTTAAATCCATTGGAAGCAAATTTCTTGATTAGAACAAAAGAGTATTCAAAAGGATGGATTAAAAAGTACAGAATAAGACTTTCGCATAAACATTTGAACTCTTTTATGCGATGTACATGTAACGTCTAGGCCTATACTAGACCTAAAATGGCTTCAAGAGGAAAGCACCTTTGACGTTCATGGGAACATTTTAAATTTTATTTACAATTATATACATATATACATAACTCTATTTACAAAAAAATTAAAATTAAGAATATAAATTCGATACACAAGTGCAGTTCATTCCAAGTTGGGAAATTTTCAGCGTTCTCGAGTCTACGACGAATCTAAACAGTTGTCTTCGGCAGACCTTAATCAAGACAGGATTTTCTTATAGGCTAACTAGGCTTCAGCCTAGGCCTTAAGATCAAGAGGGGTCTACATTCAAATTGTTAAAAAAAATTAGAATTACACTATTCTAAACCGGTAAACACTAAAACACTGAATCGAAAATAAGGGGAAAATATGAAATAAATTTATCTGAATTGAATTTACTTTAATTTTCAATGTATTGAATATATTTAATTTAATTTGATAGAAAATACGATAATTTTTATTGCATATTTTATTTTCGTAGTCAAAGATTTTTATCATTTGAAATTTGTTTCTTTGTAAATGTTGTGTGTTATGTTTGATTAGTTATTATTATAAGTACTATATAGGGTGCTGACAATAAATGTCCAAATAAGTGTTCTCGACTTTTTTGTGCCATATTTTTGTAAAGATTAGTACCAATCACAACATGTTTCATTATATATATATATATATAACAGTAATAATGTATTTCATTATCTCTCATGTAATTTACAAACTTAAAAAGGGAGGTGAAGGGCCTCATAAGTGGAATAGCCTAGGGCCTCTTTTCATCTAAATCCGGCTCTGACCTTAAAAATCACACATGGTTGATTAGGATTGCCACAAGGGGCTCTATTTTGATAATATGCATAAACCAGACTGTTTGAAAACTTCATAGAAAAAAAAAAAAAGAAATTAAATCAATAATTATATTGATCATTAATTATTTAAAAATTACCTTTCTATATTTTTCTTCACCATAGAATCGTGGTCCATGATTCAAGAGAGGACACGTTTCAAGATCATCTCGAGACTAAACGGGTGGCCATAGCAGGTCGTAAGTAACTGAATGCCGCCGAATAAGACATCAAAATTCCAAAATTCACTTCGAAACATACAACTACATGGTATAGTATCATATGAAATTCCGAATTGAAAATTCCGAATTGAAAAAATTCCATTTAAAAATTTTCTTTTTAAAATTTTTGGAAATTTCTTTAATAATATTGATTTACCATAACAGTAGAGTCCATTAAATTGAACATTATGAACTACAATTATATATTAAGAGAGCTCATTTAATTTCTTTTTGTTTTGATTTCTCACACTTTTGTTTTTATATATTTCTCTCCTGAAATTTTAGTTCTTTTTTTTCCTTTACTTTCATTTAATTCTTTTTCAACTTCACTTTCGGTGGTATTTTTCCCTTATCATTTTATTGATTTTTTTTTTTTTTTTTCAATTTTTTTTCTAATTTTACATCACATTTTTTTTATTACATGAAAACAATCTGGGTACTAACTTGCACTTGTTAACTGTACCTAAGTACCAAAAACTACAATGTCAGTACCAAAAACAAGGCAAAACCAATTACCCGAAACCGGCGGTAAGTCAGAAACCATGTCTGACAAATAAATTGTTGGGTGGGATTCACATCAAGCCGCAATGAAGGTGAAAAAAAAGAATGAATATGAAAGAAAAATATTAATTTGTGAAATACAATTTTTTTAATATATATTTTGCATCTTAAAACACAATAAGCAAGAACCGACTACAATCACTAAAAACTTTAATTGAAATACAGTGGTAACTTGGTATACGTCCAGTTTGGAATAAATAAAATCTGACAAATGTCCCGTCCTATTCACACGGAATACATTTGGTTTGACAAATTACCTTTATTTGAAATACGACTTGTGCAATTTTCGAAGTTTGAAATAGGAAATGCAATTTCAGGCATCAAAATCGTTGACAAATGGAGGGATGCCAAACATTTTGCAGAGGAGCAGCAGCATCCTAGCCAAGCCCATACAAGCTGTTGTCTGGAATGACCAGGAAGTGTCTCATCTCCGAAACATCCTGAGGTTTCATTTGTCGCTCTGCGGCGCCTCCATCAGGCCGCTGAGGAGTTCTTTGGGACAGTTTGTTAGTAAGCAGAACCACATCCAAGTAGGAAAGGTTTGGTTTGTCTCCTACGGTTATTTTGTGCACACTTTGGGCTAATTCTACAGTTTAACGTGGATTCCGAACTACTCACAAACATCCATGCCATCGCCGGAATTCAAACCTGAAGCCTGTGGTACTAAAACCCAGAATGCTAACCAATTGGCCATCAGACTGCTGGTGCGTAGGAGTTAAGTTTCAGATTGGTTTGTTTGTCTCTCTACGGTCATTTTGTGCACACTTTGGGCTAATTCTACAGTTTAACGTAGAATCCGAACCACTCATAAACATCCATGCCAATGCCAGAATTCGAACCTGAAACCGGTGGTACCAAAAGCCAGAGCACTAGCCATCAGACCGCCACCAAGTAGGAAAAAAAGAAAATTAAATTTAGTATATTTTCATCTATGTCTGCACCAGACGGTGTTAACCACGCTTCGCTAGGATAAAGCCGGCCAGCTTCTATCAAATATGAATTAAAAATGAACCTTTAAATTCAGCTAAACTACAACATCATAACAGTTGTATATATTATTAATTTCAATGCAGTTGTATTTAATTTAATGTAACAGAATATGCTGCTTTTTATTACCATGAATGAATAGGATGTTGTCCTGATTAGAGGTCCGTCGTCTCTTCAAAAAAGTTAAACTATAAAATAATAAGTTAATAAGAATTAATCAAAACAGGTTAATTTCATAACACGAGTAATTTTCATTTCAAAACTTTCATTTAAAATAAACGCTGATTTCAAGTAATTTTATTTGTGTATGTTTTAAAAATGGCACTAATATGCGTTGTCCAATATAATAAGTCATAATAAGTCAGTAGATATTAAGTCACATGCTCTGCGGTTCGTTTTGAATTGTCTGGCTTTCAAAATACATATAAACAGAATATTGTTTCAATATCCAAAAATAGTGTCTAAGGATCAGTTTATATTTATTAAAGTTCATTTAATCGTCATTTAACAGACTTCTTTGTCTGAATTGGGCAATGCTTCTTGTAGTATTTGAAAAACTGCTTTTTCATAAAGTTCTAGACTTATTAAATTTCAGTATGTTCTTATCGCTATTGAACTTGATAGTTCTTGTGGGAGTTCTGTACTTTAGGGTTCCAATATCGCCGAGTCTCTCTTTTCAACGCCAAATGGTTAACCGCAGTATTTTGAAACTGCAGAGGCCATTTAGTTTGTTTAAAAATAAAATATATTTGGGAAAGAACAGCAGCCATCTTCGCCAAACTTGAGTTTTGTTTTGTTTGTAATACTAAAAGTTTTACTAAATAATTGCATTTTTGGCGTAAAATAGGATATCGTTTTTTTAAAAACTGGAGAAACTCTAAAAGATAATAAAACTCTAAAATAAAAAAACCACATCAATAATAAAATTTTAAAATTCCATCATATAAAAACTGTTAGGATTTACCAGATGGCTAGAACAGAGTATGCACTTTTTTTATCGGAGGGTTCCTTACAATTTCATTCAAAAGTTTCATTTCATTTTTCGCCACAAAATTCTCCAGTTATACAACTTGTTTACATCCATCGTAATGTTCGTGAAAAAATAAACAGCTCAATCCCATGTTTTGTAAATAAAACACTTATCGTGTTTCACGGCTGATAAAAAATTACCGCATCTCTTAACTAATTTCCCGGCAGTCGTCTTTCTGGATGCTGATTATCACTGGACCATTGCGGTTTTCTTTGTTACTTAACAGCAGATAACGTTGTTGAATCACTAGAACCAGATTTCTAACTTTTTTTTTTTAATCCGCTCTAGTTTGGATTCCATAGAAAACCATGAGGAAATACGCAAAAATATTGATATATGGCAAAAATCGGATAGAAAACCACGAGGAAATACGGGGTAAATGAAAATCACAGGGTAAATGAACTTGAATGAGTCTAACGTGAATGAACTTGAACGTGAGTAAATTTGGATGAGGTTCATTTTCCATAAAAAAAAAGGCAACAAAGGACTTGCCCCTCCACCAAGGAGTGGGGGATGGCGCAAAAAAAATGTTGAGAATTTGACTTCCACTACCGCAGTTACAATAGTTACCTCAGTTGCAAAGCGTTACAAAAGTTCGTAAAAATAAATAGTACATTTTTAAATAATTTCGTAGGAAAATTTATAAATAGAATGTGAGTGGCAAATATTTAACAAAAATTAAATTTACATTTATTGACAGCAAAAAAATGAACCCTTACTTTTAAGAATCGTTGCAGGATAGTAGGCCTTTTTTTTACTCTCTTCGAGCCAACAATAAAAAAGTGTTGGTAAAATCGCCAAGCTATCGTCACATAAATTAAACTACAAAGCCCTAAAATACACACCTAAATTGAATTTCAAAATGAGGTGCAATCTATTCCACAGTGCAGCATAAGCTCATTTTTTTCTCTGAACACAAGCCAACAGAATGATTAATTTTGAGTTCAGTGAAAAACACATGTACAAAAGAATTATATATATAAAGATAGATATATAGTATGTAACGCTGTGATGGACCCGGTAATGTTGAATCTGTTACATATTTGACAGTATCGATTAATAATGATGTTAGGTTGGCGCATTCTGGAGGTAGTGTAATAATACATTTTTATTTTGAAAATTTGAATAGTAATTAGTTGATTTATTGTACCTAGAACAAATCCATAAATTAATCATCTAAAAATCTAATTGATTGAGGAAAATTTCATTAACATTGAAACCAAATAAATATTACAGAATTTAATTTCATTTGAAACTCTCATTCCACAAACTCGATCCGCCTTACAAGAGTTCAGATTTCGCAAGAATCGATAAATCTCTCCGAATGCGGGGATTTACCTAGAAGTAATAAAAAAAAAAAGTTTTGATTTAAACTTTGAAAACTTTCGAGATTGGCTTAGAAATTAAATGATTTATTTACTTCAAAAACTGACCCAATTTTGTTTTTGTTGTTTACGTGGAAGAAGCAAAAAATTAATTTTCTGAAGTCTCGAAACCAGATTTAAGTTCTATTATTTCTCTGAATGCCCTCTTCAGTCTTTAAAAATGCAAAGTTAGGTGTAAAGGGGAAAGTGGAGTTCTGTTGTTCAATTGGTGGATTGGAGCAGCCGTAATCCTTACTTAAGATACTGTAACTCATTTGTGTAATCGTGGCAACCATAAAGCAAATCTCATTTTCACATACAATGATAATGGATTGGCCTACATTAATAATCAGGTTTACATCAAACACGTCAGACTTCATCATCATTAAAAGTGCAAACAGCCCTATTGGTGGACTAAAGACGCCCGCCTCCACTGGCAGACTCCGGAGACAAGAAAACGCTTATGTGGATAGTATTAAGTCAACCCTACACCCAA
>BPLR01019442.1:0-20862 GCA_021605095.1 Caerostris extrusa
GGGATTATGTACAGTGGCTACTAGAACCTTGCTTATTGAAAATGCAACAACGCGGCCTTATGAAAGACGACACCATAAGCATTATTTCAGTGTATAAAGTATATAGCAAATTTTATTTATATTTTCATAAGCGTTTAAAATGTAGATAGAGTCACATAAAGTGTACAGCTCACCATAGAAATACTTTTCTTTGCACTTTATATTTTCTGTGTTTCGACCATTTAAAATTATCTCAGCTCGTACTTTAATATTACCGAAATGATCATTAACATGCAAATTTTCAGTAAACACGTATGAATAATGCGAAAATAGACGAAAATGAAGATCGAACCTACCAGTGAGTACTCGAACATTTACTGGATACCGGCTTTACTGAATAATCATAAAACAGTTACTGAATACAATTCACTGAATAATAGCAAACATTTACGAATAGCAGCTACATGAGGATACGAATAAAGGATATTAACCTAAACTCTTCTAAAATCTAATTAGTTAAGTATACTGCCACTCTGGCCATGATTAGAGCACCATGGAATTAGTGACAAATAATTAACAATTAAACTAATCAAATCGAGAAAATTTCATTTCATTTTAATTAAGTTAACTTCAAGTGACTTGAAAATAAAGTGAAATAAGTTCAACAATTATACAATAATTTAATAATTAACAACTATATAATTAAATATCTGAATAAATTTAATAGTTCGATAATAATTCCATAGATCCAATTATGTAATTTAAAAGCTCAACAAAATTCATTGTTAACAAAATCTGATTATTTAATCTTAGTATGGTTGAATTAGAGACGAGAAAATGTTTGGTTAAACCCAAAAAATGAGATAAAGTTTCTGACTAGAATTATTTTAATGTAAATGAATTTTAATTGGTTCTAAGAAAATGTTATCCAATCAGCGTTTGTGCCACACTTAAAATTTTCTATGTTGATTAAGATATTCGTGCTTTTATAAACAGATATTATTTAAACATTAAAATCGAGTATTGTTTTATATAAAATCCCCAATGTGTCTCATAATTATTTAACATTAAAATGTAAAAAAAAAAAACCAATGCGTTACAAATTTAATCAGGACACTTATTCAAGTTAATAAATTAAAAATATTAAATAAATAAATAGGGTTTTAAAAATCTATTTGTTATTTATTCTATTTGTAATGTATACTATTCTATTCAGAAATCTATTCAATAAATCTGGCGGATCGATGTTGCATAGTTCAGCAGTTTCCTTATGGTGCACTCTAGGCAACATTGAAATTGCCACAGATCAGCCATTGTAGAGGATATTAACCTCAAGTCAAAGTACTGGTATTTGAAAACAATAACAACATATTTCCAATGAATTACTCCAATTTCCAGAAAAATGCGGTTTTGCTTTTTATTAACTGGAAAATAGAAGTAATTGAAAATAAATGGAATACATATTTTGCGATTCCTGGAAACTGATAGGATAAATAATCGGAAAAAAATCTTTATTCCTCAAAATTAACCCTGAGCATGTTAATAAAATGTTTAAAACGACCCATTTCTCCTTCAGCAACGCAGTCGTATGATACATCAATTCTACGAATTATGATAATTATGTTGTTCTTCTCAGTAGGGTATTGGTTCTATTACCTTGATTCTGTTATTCCTCGCCAAACTTTCAAAGCGACTGGTCGTCTGCTACAAGCTGAACGCATTTTATAGACTGGATTGGTCTCGACTGGATATAAACACTTTAAAAATGTTTGCGATATTTTTCAGAATGAGAAAGTCAGTGAATTATTTTAATGTCATCATCGATAATCCTGTTTTTTGTCATGCATTATGGAGCAACTGCCTTCCTACTGATTTTATTCAGCTTGCTTGTGTCCCTCCATCCAAAGAATGAATCTGTTTCTTGCTTTCCAAAAAGACGACATTCCACCCAAGTTTTTGGATGCCTTTTGCTGGATGCACCCGATTTACGCTAAAGACAACTCTACTCTGAAGACAGACAGCACAATTAATTCTCCAATGCCCAGATTTGCACCAAAAGAAACGATTTGGTACGATGATGACGCTTGGATTTCCTTACTGCTTCTTCTTCTGGCCTCTGCATTCTGCATGCCGAGATTTTCTGGAAGTATATGGAATCTGGAAAGGTACAGGAACTGTTATCTTTACTGCGCGATACGTCCAGAAGCAGCCAAGAAAATATAATGCAAATGACAGATAACATTTTGCAGGATCCCGATCAAAATGAATCCTATTTTTTTCACTATTTCATGGCAGAAACCTTCAACGCAGCGATTTCAACTCTAGGTAGTGTGTTAGTGAAAATGTTCCTTTATGGAGAGTCATTTCCTCAAGGGCTGAAGTTTTCGAATTCGTTAACAAGGACTGGTCTCTTTGCTGGATGTTTCACTGCAAGTCTACAAGCAATATTCTTGAGAAGTTTAACAAGTGCACTGTCCATCGCATTACCTCCTCTGGAAATGTGGAATCCTTAGAAGCTATAATAGTTTTGCCCACCAGCATGATCCACGAGAAGATATACATTTTCCTGTGGTATTGGTTCTTCATGATGCGTGTGCTGTCGTGTGTAGTACTTGCCTACCGACTATTCCTCTGTGTTTGCCTTGCATTCGTTTGAAAGTTTTGCAAATGAGGTGCGAGAATTCCAATATTTTGGATCTGGGTCTTATAACTGACGTTTTAAGTATCGATGATTGGTTTTTAATTTACTTGTTATCCAAGAACATGGACCCGGAGCCTTTTTCTGATTTGATGACAACTTTGACCACGGAATTAAGATATGAGATAAATGACCCAGAATAATAACTAAAACCGGCAATGCTATGAAATCGATTGAAGTATTTTGGATTGAAATGGAAAAATGAATATCCTTTATATATAACAATTAATAGATTTAATTGTATAGCTTGAAATAGATCTATTTTATTAAACTTACTTCTATCATGTTAAACTTTATTAGGTAAATTTATGGAAGCATTTTGGATTGAAATGGAAAAATGAATATCATTTATATTAACCAATTAATAGATTTGTATAACTTGTGTGAGATATATTTTATAAAAAATTTTCTATCATGTTAATGTTTATTAAGTAAATTTATTGAAGAATTTTTGATTGAAAAGTTCAAATGAATATCATATCCAATTAATAGATTTAATTGTAATTTTTCTTTCTATTTTATTTTTATTTTCAGGACTATATTTGTAATCAAATAATATAAATTTAAGATATTTTATTGAGTATGTAGAAGGAAATGTTTTTCTTTTAGTTAAAGCACCTGCACATTTTCACTATTAGTTTTAGATGTTTTCAATTTACTTTATGCAATTTTGATTTCATTTTTATATTTTACATTTAAAAATAATTTCAAGATTTAAATATTTGATTATGTTGCTTTTGTATTTTGTGATTTGCTAATTTGTATCATCGTATTTACTGAATAAATTTAATGCAATATAAGTAATTGTTTGATTTTTTTAAATATAATATAACAAATATTTTTTCAGTCATTAGTTTGTTTTGAAATGTTTTAAGTTTTGAGGATAATTTTAAAAAGTATAGCCTAATAAACAATAAATATTAATTAAATGAGGGTAGTAGAGACTTAACGAATTATATTTTAAACAATATTTACATCTTTTAATAGTTTTCAACATATATGCAAAAATTATCAATTAATTAATTTTAAGCTTATTTTTTGCTGTTAAATGTCGTTTTTACTTTTCAGTAATTAATGAACATTAACTTTAAAAGCTATTTTAATTTTATATCTTATTGGAATTTACATAATAATAAGAATATAAAAAAATAATTTATTTCTGTTAGATAAGAATATATATGTACATAGGTTGATTGTGATCTTAATCAATCAATACATTTAAAAATCTAAAATGCTATCATGTATTTCCTCCACTTTTAAAACTGAATTAAAAGAATGAAAAAAGTAAGGGATATAAAGTGATATTTGTGGTGATATCATTGCAAGGATCATTCATTGAAATCTTAAAAAAATTATGAAGCATACAATTAGTGGCATAAAAATATCATGCATATATTTTATTGCGTAAAATTATGGCGCATATATTTAATTGCATAAAATTATCACTCATATATTTAGTTGCATTAAATTAAAATTATATGTTCTATTGAAAAGCATGATTAATAATTCATTTTTTTGAGTTATTTGTTGATCCTTTCTTCTTGGAGATGATCTTATTGTGTTTCGAACTATTTATATTCTTCCATTCATTGGGATTTATTTTATTAATAGTTTTTAATAAATTTTATTATATCTTTCCCCTTTGAATATATATTATTGATTTATCGTGGAGAGAAAACTAACGTAATTATTTCGATTAATCGTTGGAAAATTGGAATATGTCTAATAAAATAATAGGATGAATAAAAACAATTGTAAAACAATTTTGTGGTAAATAATTTAAAAACTGAGTTTGTGGAAAATAGTTATTCAATATGAGCTGCAACAATATGCAGAAAATATAAATAAATAACTATTTTAAGAATGGCATTAATTTAGAATTTTATTAATTTTTATTTTAAGAATCAAATTTTATAAATGTGAAAATGATAAATATTAGGTTTACAAGTAGGTATTTGATAAATGCCATCTATTATTTAATGATTATGGAAATTGCAATAAGATTTCAATGAAATTAAGTATCATTTCATTCACAAATAAACACCAAAACTACACATAATTAGTGAGTAATTTAATAATAGCTGTCATATTTGCTTTGGGAGTGAGCAATTCCCAAAGCAAATATGACATGCCTTTACCAGACTATAAGAAACAAAAAATTTTTAGTTTCCAAAAATATTTAAAATGTTTAAATTCTAAACCTTTTTAAATGAAAAAATACGTTGGTGAACGCCGTAATAACTATGAACTGCTAACAAATTTCTATACAGAATTCAGCAGAAAAATCATTCATTTAAAAAGGATTTCATTCAAGAATATAAATAAAAACCAGAAAAATTAATAACGATTAAAAATAAGAACGACACAAACGATAACACTACCAGAAACGAAGTATGCAAATGGCATCAGTAAGCACGGCATATCAAAATGGTAACAGACGTGAAGTATCAATCTGGAAAGTTTTTAAATTTTTTTATTTTGTGTTCAAGTTTTTGTTCACATAAAAGAGGAATCACAATGCCAAAAAGAATACGTATAAACCTATAACGTCTTTCCGCATTTGTAAATAGAATATTCAAAACAAACAAAAATATATTAAAAATTCTAGCTGTTATTCTAGCTAAGCATAAGATAAAGAATAATAAATTCATATAAAAAGCTTTATTTATAGCTTTTAATTTTTAAAAACACAAATAGATAAATTTTTTGCTTCACATGATAGATAAATAACATTAATCATATGGAAGTAAAGAAATTAAAAATGTTTTTAAAATTAAATACCTAATTAAAGCACGGAACTAAATTTTACTATAAAAAATATCTATACAAAACTTAAATACTGAAGTATTATTGACGTACGGACACCAAAAATTAAAAATTCGTATCATTTATCAGTTCTACTTTAATTTTTCTGTTTATAGAAAAAAATTTCATCATGTTGGGTTTCGAAGTATACATTGATAATATTCATATTACTAAAACTATATTATGATGAATACGCTTACGTTCTATGCTTATTATATTATTGCAATTTTTTATAATAATTTAATTTATAATACATAGAATACAATCCTTGAAAAAGTCTACAGAAATAGAAGATATTTTTAACTATTACATTTTTATTTTTTATTATTTGCAGTATAAAAAAAGTTAGATATCAAAAAGGTATAACTAGACATTTTTACAACCTCGTAATGTTCGTATTATTATAATTAATACTAATATTCATATGTCATTATTTCGGAATTTATTAATTCAGTAATTCAAATTAGTATTTTCTATTCAGTTTACATTAATCATTATGAATTTGGAATATTGTATAGATTACTTTCGGTTAATTGAAATGCTTAAAAATATTTCATGCATTCGTTGTACAGTAATCACCTATTTTTAAATTTAAAAAATTATTTGAAATTTCGGCGTTTTTTCTAATGAAACCTCAATCTGATTTCAACGCGAGAGGTAAATCTGCTAAAAACATTATTCTATGAATTTTAAACCGATAAGATATCGAAGTATTTTAATTATTTGTCTTGCTTCGTGTTATACTTTCTATCAATTGATTTATCTATACTAATCATTCATATTAATAATTCATATTAGTCATTCTTCTATACAAGTCATCATTCATCTATAGTCAAATTATCACATTCAAATACATGCTATTCTTACAGACAACAGAATTTCTCTTTACAGACTGTGAAGTAATCAACAGAAAAATAATCACATAAAATTTTGCATCTAAATTTCTGTACTGACAGTTTTGGATAATACTTTTATTTGTACATTAGTTACAATTATTTTATTATTGAATTACAACATTTAGTTATTGACATCGACATTGTAACCACTTGCCAACTACAATTGCATTTAAAAAGAAAATCTACAAAATTCTCTTGAATAAAATAACTTGCTCAAATCACTAATTTCTTGGAACATATCTCAATTTTTGTTCGACTGCGTGAAACGTTCCTCCACGGATGCCCTCCAAGTCGGGGGGACTATTTTCCAGCGGAAGAATATCAAATCTCTGCATGATTGAGAGGAAGTATTGAAAGATCTCCATCATGGCGATCATCTCTCCAGGACATATTCTTCTTCCTGTGAAAGAACAAATTTAAGATAAGAATTTATTGCAAAAGTTCGTTATTTTCTAATGTTTGCTATTTTGACCTGTGGACATTTATCACTTGAAAGGCAGATATGGTAAACTCAGATTTTTTTTCGGGGTGCACCAGTTGTACCTGATACACTTTAATCAATAATGACAACTATTACTACTACTACACCACACCACATCAGTGTGCATAGAGCTGCTGAGTTATTGCCCCTTTTACAGTTTGGGAATGATATGGGTGAACAAGTCTGATTGTGTTCTGTAACGTTCTACAGTCATGTGAGACCAGGGACTACTGCTTAAAGTGGATTACGAACCACTAAAAACATTCAGGGCTCCACCGTGACTTGAACCGAAACCTGTGGCACCGAGAACCAGAGCGCTAGACACTCGGCCATTCAGGACCCCATGAATGGCAACAGGTTTGTTTGGTTTGTCGTTCTACGGTTATTTTGTGCACACTTTGGGTTAATTAGACCGGGACCTACAGTTTAAAGTGGATTCCGAACCACTAACAAGCATCCATGCCACCTGCCAGGATTGGAACCTGAAGCCTCTGGTACCAAAGGCCAGAGCGCGAATCATGGCCATCAGGCCATGAATGGCAACATGAGATCGTTCTTTTCGTCGAACTTAAACATAAGTCTGTTGGACTTGCCAGGTTTTCGAACCTATTACCTACAATATTTTTGAAGGACAACGATAGATTCAGTAGGCAGTCCTGATCTGTTATTGTTAAAGAACAATTTTGTTTACAAATGGATCGGAGCCACCTCGTGGTTAGCGTGTTGAACTTCTAAAGTTTTGTAACTACTATATTACTAATATATCACAGCACCCCTTTGCAGTTTGGTAATGATATGGTCGAATATAATTGGGCACAATAAGAATAGTAAAAATATAGGAAATTTAATAAACGAGGGGGAATGCGGTAAACCTCAAGACAAAGCTGCAACACGATCAAATTAGACCGGGACCTACGGTTTAAAGTGATTTCTAACCATTACAAACATCCATGACACCGAGCGCTCATTTTTTCCCATTATTCATATAAGGAGTTACAAATGTTAATATTAATTTGTTACGAAAATTACCTGTAAATATGTAGAATTAAATATTTGTTTTTTAGTCAGTTAGTGGTTTTATAATTTTTAATTAAATTGCTTAATTATGTTCATTAAATAAATTTCATTTGATTTTATTTCATTAGCTAAAAATATTTTGTTCTGCAAAAATGAGCATAATACAGGGCATACAGCTAAAAATATCGCCATGTTTATGATCATATTGATGTATTTTCGAGAATTTTTAAAAATTATACAACAGCTATTTGCTTCCCACGTGCCAACCAGAAAAAAATATGCACGAGAAACCTTAATCGTTCAGCATTGCAAATTCCATGAATCCTTTTTTCAGAACTGGAAATTAGATTTCACTGAATTACGAAGAAACGGGCAATTATTCTGATAAATTCTCAATGAATAACGGGAAAAAAAAATCTCCATTTAGTATAAACAAACGGAGAAATTTTACCCAAAAACAGGTTAAAAGAACTATAAAACGATCTGTTTGTTATTCATTTTGATCATACCACAGAAATGATTCGTCAAATTCTGGAAATTATTATTTTTCAAACAGGATCTTGATTCAATAAAACTTAGAGCTCGCCATTCCCTGTCCTTTTTCGCCAGAGTGACGACTGGTTGGTTAAACGTTGGAAGCTCATTTTTATCAACTGGATTATCTTCTAAAAAACTTTAATATGTCTACGATATTTTGTAAATTAATGAATCCATTGAAGCATTCTACTGTAATTATTGACAATCCTATATTTCTTATGCATTATGGAGTAACTACTATCTTTTTGATTGTATTCAGCTTGCTGGCGTTTTGTTCCCATAAAAATGAATCTGTTCCTTGCATTCCAGAAGATGATATCTCTCCCAAGGTTTTAGAAGCCTTTTCCTCGGTGTATTCGACTTGCGCAAAACACAGTGCTTTCAAGATAGAAGATGGTAAACATAATTATACGGAGAGCAAATATCATTTGAAAGAGAATATCTTCAATGACGTTGTTGGACAACTTTCCCTCCTGTTTCTTTTTCAAGCCGTTTATCTTTTTCCTGCCGAGATATTTTTGGAAATCCGTTGAATCTGGAAGATTAGAGAGACTGTTATCTTTTCTACACAATACCTCTTACAGGCCCATGGATAATATAGTGCGAATGGTAAATGATGTATTGGTAAATTCTGAGCGAAACAAATATTATTTAACTCAGTACTTCACGGCAGAAATCTTCAATGTAGTAGCTTCATTTTTGTGTATTGGGATCCTGGAATTTTCCTTGGTGGAGTACATCAATCCCAAAGTGTTGATGTTATTGAATTCGCTGACAAAAACTTTTTACCTTGCTGGTTTCTTCATTGCAACTCTTCTAAAATATTTTACACAAGTTTGATAAGTGTACCATCCATCGATATATTTCTTTGGAAAATATCAAAAGTCATGAAGCCATGCTGATTATGCCAACCAGCGTAATCTATGGGAAGATATACATTTTTTTGTGGTGGTGGTTCCTTATGATGTGCATCCTGTCATGTTTAGCACTGGCTTACAGAACACTTATCCATGTTTCACCTCTGTTGCGATATATAGTTTTGGATATGAGCTGCGAAGATATAAATACAGTGGATCTGAAAATTATAACAGAGCTTCAGGTATTGGTGATTGGTTTTTAATTTATTTGTTATCTAAGAACATGGATCCCGATGCTTTTACTGTTATGATGATGATTTTGGCTGGAAAACTTCAAAATGACGTGATTTTCCAGAATCATGAAGCCATTCTGATTATGCCATCCACCATAATCTATGAATAGATATAGATAATAGTGAGTAGATATGGATAATTTGAGTAGTGAGTAGACATAGATAATTTGTTGCGGTGGTGGTTGCTTATGATGTGCATCATGTCATCTTTAGCACTTGCTTACAGAGTACTTCTCAATTTTTCACCTTTGTTGCGATATATACTTTTGGAAAAGAGGTGTAAAAATATAAATACAGCAGATCTGAAAATTATAACCAGAGCTTCAGAAACTGGTGATTAGTTTTTAATTTATTTGCCATCTAAAAACATGGATCCCAATGCATTTACTGTTATGATGTGGATTTTGGCTGATAAACTTCAAAATGACTTGATTATTCGAGAGTGTAATGACTTTAAATACAAAATGTAATGATGTATTAAATATTTATATAATCATTTAAAATGGTAATTTGAAAATATTCTATGCTAAATTTTGATATGAATGAGATAACTATATTATTAGATGTACTTATATATATATATATATATATATATATTTTCTGGAATAGTTACTTAAATTTTTCTCAATGTGAAACAAAAAAAATGGTGTGTCCTTAACAGCAATAACTTGATAGATTTAATTACATACTTTAATCTTGAATTTTTGTTTTGATATTTTTTTTTTGGAACAAAATAATGCATATCGAGGATGATTTAATGTGTTAAAAGAATTTTTAATTGTGATTAGATCATATTAACAATTAAAATCATTAATGGCTTTTATATCTCCAAATAATATTTGTATGCAAATTTAAATATGTAGTCATTTGTAAGATTTAATTTTAGATTTTAATTTATATTATGCTGTTTGTTATGAAAGTTTTCTCTGAAAAATTGTAACCTATTTACATTCAAAATATTATATTTATATTTTTGCATTTGAAAATTTAGTTATTATTTCAATATCTGGTTATGGTATGCTATTTTTATATGCTTTTTATGCTATTACTTATTCCAGTTTCTATGCTTTTCAGTTTCTATGCTTAGAACAGTTACTTATTACAGTTTCTGTTCTTTGATTACTGTAATGATTGATAAAACTAATAAAATGCTAATAAAGTATGAATTTTTTTTTATTTAAAATGACAAATACTTTTCAATTAATTTATTTATTTGGGAATTTTTTTATAATTTGGGGAATATTTTGAATGATAGCATAACAAGAAAGAATAAGTTAACTAGTAAAAATATTTCACAGAATTCAATTTCAATTTTTAATCACGTTATCCATTTAATATTAGCGAAACAAAGGAACAATATTGTTATATTTTATGACATTTTAATAAATATGCAAATCTTAAATATTGATAAATAAATATGAATGATAGTATAACAAGTAAAATAAATTAACTATTTAAAATTTTTGACAAAATATTTACAATTTTTAACCAGAATATTATTTAATATTAGCAAATAAATTAATAATATTATTATATTTTTATGACATTTTAATAAACATGCAAATAATAAATATTGATACATAATTTTAATGAATAATAATATATGTTTGTATTATAAATGTTTTGTTCGATCTTTTTGAAATTAGTGTGATAATGAGAATAGAAAATGGACATTTTGCAATTATATTTTTCGAATAGTAAAGAGTATATACAAGTATGTGAGCACATACATAATGGTAATTAGGTGTGCATCACCTTATCAAATCACGTGACCTTTGTTTACGATATAATATGATGATGTATTTAGTAACACCATTACAAACTCATGAACTACTAAACATTAAAACGAAGCTATGTAAATATCTACTATCTTTGTATTGAAACAAGAAAATATAAATTTTCGTTTATAAGATGAATTCTGTAAATTGTTTACTCAAAAATATTTAAATTTGAATAAAGATCCCTGTTTCAGAGACATGCTTCAATGAAAGTAATTCTGAAGCAAACATTCAATTCAATTAATGACAGATTGTCGATATTTAGAAATTGTATTTTTATAGCATTTAAAATCAAAAGTCTCAATACATGGGATTGTTTATTGATAACTATATTTAATATTGCCCGGGGGTACAGATGGGTACACTGCATCTGGGGATTATCTCAAGGGACTGGTCCTCAGGTTTGGGGTTGGACGGGGGCTAACAATTATCAGTGTATAAAATGTATAGCAAACTTTATCTATGTGTACATATTTTCATAAGCATTTTAAAAATCTAGATAGTGACATAAACTCACTGTGGAATGCATTTTTGTAATTTTTTTTTTATGTTTGGCCATTTAAAATATCCGCTTGGGTAATTAATATTACTGAATGACCAGTAAAATGAAATTTTAGCAAACATTTATGAATAATAATGAAAATCGAATCATCACTGGTTACACTGAACTGCAGTTACTGAATAATCATCGAACATTATTGGATACAGTTACTGAATAACTTCACTGAATACAGTTATTTATGAAATTCACTGAATAGTAACAAACATTTAATCACTGGATACAGCTTACTGAATAATCATAAACGGTTACTGAATACAATTCACTGAATAATAATAAACATTTATGAATAGCAGCTTGCATAAGGATACGAATAAAAGATACTAATCTAAACTTTTCTAAGATCTAGTTAAGTATATTGCCACTTGGCCATAATTAGAGCACTATCGGATTAGTGACAAATAATTAACAATGAAAACTAATCAAATAAGTGAAAATAATTTCATTTCAGTTTAATTTGGTTTCAAGTGACTTGAAAATAAAGTAAAATAATCGCATAAAATCAACAATTATGCAATAATTAAATAATTAACAATTATATAATTAAATAGATTGATAATAATTGAATAGAAAAATAATTTAGTAGCTAACAATAATTCATTACTAACAAAATATGATTGTTTAATTTTAGTATTGTTGAATTAGAGACTTGAATTTAGATGTGTTTATTGGATGAAGTTTCTCACTACAATTACTTTAACGTAAATGGATTGTACTTGTTAACGTTATCCAATCAGCGTTTGCACCACTATGTTGATTAATATATTCGTGTTTTACATCAATAGATATTATTTAAAAATTAAAATCGAGTATTGTTTTATATAAAATAACCAATGTGTTTTATAATTATTTAATATCAAAATGGGAAATAAACTAATGCGATACAAAATTTAATCAGAACATATATTCAAGTTAATATATTAAAATTGCTAAGCAAATAAATGTGGTTTTTAAAATCTATTCTATTTTATTCAAAAACTATTTTATAAATCTGCCGAATCCATATTGCATAGTTCAGCAGGCTCCTTGTTGTTCACTCTAAGCAACATTGAATTTGCTACACATCTGCTATTGCAGCGGATATTAACCTCGAGTAAAAATATTGGTATACAAAAACAATAACAACATATTTCCAATGAATTATTTCAAACAAAAAATGCTATTGTTCGTTCTTTTTATTAACTGGAAAATAGAAGTAATTGAAAAATAAATGGAATAAATATTTTGCAATTCCCGGAAAGTGATGGGATAAATAATGGGAAAAAGATATTTATTCCTAAAAATTACACCGAGCAGGCTAATAAAATGTTTAAAACGACCCATTTCCCTTCAACAACGCAGTACAGTCGTATGATTCGTCAATTCTACGAATTATGATAATTATGTTATTCTCAGTAGGTTCGATTTTTTAACTTGATTCTGCTATTCCTCGCCAAACTTTCAAAGCTATTGGTCGTCTGTTACGAGCTGAACGCATTTTTATCGACTGGATTGATCTCATCTGGATATAAAGACTTTAAAAATGTTTGCGATATTTTTCAGATTGAGAAAGTCATTGAAATATTTTAATGTCATCATCGATAATCCTTTTTTGTCATGCATTATGGAGCAACTGCCTTCCTACTGATTTTATTCAGCTTGCTTGTGTCCCTCCATCCAAAGAATGAATCCGTTTCTTGCTTTCCAAAAGACGACATTCCACCCAAGTTTTTGGATGCCTTTTGCTGGATGCACCCGATTTACGCTAAAGACAACTCTACTCTCAAGACAGACAGCAGACAAATTAATTCTCCAATGCCCAGATTTGCACCAAAAGAAACGATTTGGTACGATGATGACGCTTGGATTTCCTTACTGCTTCTTCTTCTGGCCTCTGCATTCTGCATGCCGAGATTTTTCTGGAAGTATATGGAATCTGGAAAGGTAGAGAAACTGTTATCTTTACTGCGCGATACGTCCAGAAGCAGCCAAGAAAATATAATGCAAATGACAGATAACATTTTGCAGGATCCCGATCCAAACAAATTCTATTTTCTTCACTATTTCATGGCAGAAACCTTCAACGCAGCGATTTCCACTCTAGGTAGTGTGTTAGTGAAAATGTTCCTTTATGGAGAGTCCTTTCCTCAAAGGGCTGAAGTTTTCGAATTCGTTAACAAAGACTGGTCTCTTTGCTGGATGTTTCACTGCAAGTCTACAAGCAATATTCTTGAGAAGCTTAACAAGTGCACTGTCCATCGCATTACCTCCTCTGGAAATGTGGAATCCTTAGAGGCTATAATAGTTTTGCCCACCAGCATGTTCCACGAGAAGATATACATTTTCCTGTGGTATTGGTTCTTCATGATGCGTGTGCTGTCATGTGTAGTACTTGCCTACCGACTATTCCTCTGTGTTTTGCCTTGCATTCGTTTGAAAGTTTTGCAAATGAGGTGCGAGAATTCCAATATTTTGGATCTGGGTCTTATAACTGACGTTTTAAGTATCGATGATTGGTTTTTAATTTACTTGTTATCCAAGAACATGGACCCGGAGCCTTTTTCTGATTTGATGACAACTTTGACCACGGAATTAAGATATGAGATAAATGACCCAGAATAATAACTAAAACCGGCAATGCTATGAAATCGATTGAAGTATTTTGGATTGAAATGGAAAAATGATTATCCTTTATATATACCAATTAATAGATTTAATTGTATAACTTGAAATAGATCTATTTTATTAAACTTACTTCTATCATGTTAAACTTTATTAGGTAAATTTATTGAAGTATTTTGGATTGAAATGGAAAAATGAATATCATTTATATTAACCATTTAATAGATTTGTATAACTGGCGAGAGATATATTTCATAAAAGTTATTCTATCATGTTAAAGTTTATTAGGTACATTTATTGAAGTGTTTTTTATGAACTGGAAAAATGAATTTCATTTATATTAACCAATTAATAGATTTGTATAACTGATGAGAGATATATTTTATAAAAAGTTTTCTATCATGTTAAAGTTTATTAAGTAAATTTATTGAAGAATTTTTGATTGAAAAGGTAAAATGAATATCATATCCAATTAATAGATTTAATTGTATTTTTTTTCTTTCTATTTTATTTTTATTTTCAGGACTATATTTGTAATCAAATAATATAAATTTAAGATATTTTATTGAGTATGTAGAAGGAAATGTTTTTCTTTTAGTTAAAGCACCTGCACATTTTCACTATTAGTTTTAGATGTTTTCAATTTACTTTATGCAATTTTGATTTCATTTTATATTTTACATTTAAAAATAATTTCACGATTTAAATATTTGATTATGTTGCTTTTGTATTTTGTGATTTGCTAATTTGTATCATCGTATTTACTGAATAAATTTAATGCAATATAAGTAATTGTTTGATTTTTTTTAAAAATATAATATAACAAATATTTTTTCAGTCATTCGTTTGTTTTGAAATTTTTTAAGTTTTGAGGATAATTTTAAAAAGTATAGCCTAATAAACAATAAATATTAATTAAATGAGGGTAGTAGAGACTTAACAAATTATATTTTAAACAATATTTACATCTTTTAATAGTTTTCAACATATATGCAAAATGATCAATTAATTAATTTTAAGCTTATTTTTTGCTGTTAAATGTCGTTTTTACTTTTCAGTAATTAATGAACATTAATTAACTTTAAAAGCTATTTTTAATTTTATATCTTATTGGAATTTACATAATAATAAGAATATAAAAAATAATTTATTTCTGTTAGATAAGAATATATATGTACATAGGTTGATTGTGATCTTAATCAATCAATACATTTAAAAATCTAAAATGCTATCCTGTATTTCCTCCACTTTTAAAACTGAATTTAAAAGAATGAAAAAGTAAGGGATATAAAGTGATATTTGTAGTGATATCATTGCAAAAGGATCATTCATTGAAATCTTACATAAAATTATGAAAAAAATTACATAAAATTATCATGCAAATATTTAAGCATAAAATTAGTGGCATAAAAATATCATGCATATATTTAATTGCATAAAATTAATCATGCATATATTTAGTTGCATTAAATTAAAATTATATGTTCTATTAAAAATCTTATTATGGACTAAAAGAATTTAAAGCTTTAGTTTATTAATTTCATTCTGTAATTTTTTTTTTTTCTTTAAATTGCTTTAGACCAAACAATTACCTTTTTAGACATCTACAATTAGACAAAAATTAATTGTTTAATTTTTATGTCTTATTTATATCCTACATAAATATATGTAAAAGGAATTACAAATATAAACATGCAAAGCAAATCACCAGACTTAATATTTATGTAAAAAATATGAAAACGTAAAATAGTGAAAATTTTTATTTAAAAAAATTGCAAACTATTAATGACAATAAAAAATGAAATATTCTAAATTAAAAATATTAACTAATTTTTTCCATTACAGATTCCATTGGACATTAATTTTATTTATTTTTAGCATTTCTACAAACACCTTTAGCCCTTTATTTTTGGAAATCAACTTTTAAATTTTTACGTTTGCAAAATATACCACAAATCATCATTTTGTTTAGTGATTATGGGAACATTTCAAATTAATATTTTAGTAGATATTTTACATCTATAACCATAAACTATCTGTGTTATGTTATGTTGAAGTCATTCAAATTTTGTTTCTTAAAATTTTTTTTTTATATTAATATACAGTTTTGCATTCATATTATTTCAAGCACCAACTACATTAAAAATTTAAAATTAATTAATGATTTTTTAAACATTTGATTTGAACATTAATAAATAATTTTTAATTATATTAATAAATTTTTACCTAAATTTAACATTAAAATCTATAACATTCCCAAATCATTACATTATTGACACCCTTTCTAAAATTTTCACTTTTAACATCAAAAATGTTTATATTTGGAATCATTTTAACACATAATTTTGATTTCATAAACCATCTGTATTAATGTTAAAACCATGAAAAATTTAATTTTTTCTAAAAATGTTTTTGTTTATAATGATTTTGAATTCAAATTCTTCCTAAAAATCTATTCAAGTTTCACATTAAAATTTTTAAACGTTTGATTAATAATACATTACTAAACAATAACAGTTTCGGTGTTAAAAGGCACCAACAGTCAAATAAATGGATAAAGATGTTTGATTTGTTTTTGATACGATGTCTCTATTTTGTCTTATATTCAGTTCTCTTTTGATTTTTGAAAATAATTCTGTTGAATGTAGGCACTTTTTCTCACTAAACACGGTATTTAAGTGGTATTTAGTGAAATTCTTTATTATACACAAAATTGATAAATGTGAATGTTTAACTCAGTTTTGTGTTTGGTTGCTTTATAAAACGTTGACAGCTAAAAGGGGATATTCACATTAATGTGGGATACTTGATGGACTGTGTAATACGTAAAATAATATTGAATAGTAGGAAAATTGACCAGCTAGAGTAATAATATGATGGGCAGGTTTGTGTTCAAGTTTCGGATTCGAGGTGTCTCCGGTGACACGGATGTTTGTAGTGGTTCGGAATCCATTTTAAATCGTAGGTCCCAGTCTAACATGACTGTAGAAAGTTGGTCGTAGGGCTGGCAACCCTATCCCCCTTAAAGAATAAGCAAACATCTCGTGCCAGAAATCTGCCAGTAGACAGACGGCCTTGACCCACCATGGGCTTTTGCCCAAAGATGATGATGTTGATGTAAAACGCAGTTTAGAAATGTAAATGTCTTTAAACTGTAGAAAAACAAATAGATAAATCTAAAAGATTCCATTTACTGGCATTAAGGTGGAAAGACATTACAAAAATAAAATTGCATTTTAAAACAGCCACTATTCAATATTTATTGATATGCCATTAATAATCCTTACAACTAATGATTTAGCTATCACAGCATAATTAAAACTTACGTAACGCCCAACGGAAATGATTCCAAATTCTTTATTATAATCATTTCCTTCTTATTATTTGTCTTTACCTAATTAAATAAAGAGCTGTCTAGCATGCTCCAGTCTGCCGTCTACTGGCTACATTGTTTCTTTTCTGGTTTTTCCCAAATTAAGTATAAATGCCAGAAGAAATCTTTTAGGAGATTAGAAAAATTTTTTTCTAACATCATTGCATTTCAAAATACAATAAATATTTTTTTTTAGTAACAGCAGCTTTTCATATAACTCAAACATTGTAATTTTTCCTATTGTATTGTATCATAACTATTTTATTCCATAAAATAGTTAAGAATATTCTTCATTCAGAATACATTTTATTATTTTTTATTTGCCTGGAATAATAATAAAAAATTCTCACAATTATAATAATCTTTTTTCAATAATACAAAAATAATAATTAAAAGCATTGTTAATAATCCCTTATTTTGAGTTATTTGTCGATCGTTTCTTTTGGAGAAAATTTCCTTTTGTGTTTGAACCATTTACGTCATCGAATTCAATGAGATTTATTTTATTAATACTTTTATTATAACTTTTATTATATATTTGTTTTTGAGAATACATATTATTGAATTATCGTTTAGCGAAAACTAATGCAATTTCCCCATTAATCTTTGGAAAATTGGAATATGTCTAATAAAAGAATAGGATGAATACTAAACAATTGTAAAACAATTTTGTGTTAAATAATTTCAAAAAACTGAGTCAGTGGACAATAGTTATTCAATATGAGTTGTAACAATATGCAGAAAATATAAATTAATAACTATTTTAAGAATGGTTTTAATTTAATTTTATAAAGTGAAAAATGAAGAATTTTAGGTTACAAGTATGTATTTGATAAATACTATTTATTATTTAACGATTATGGAAATTGCAATAATTGGTTGGATGAATTCTTTATGAACATAAATTCATTGCTTGAAGATTTAAAATAACTTTTTAACATTTTCTTTTCTCATTAAACGTGGATGTGACATACTAGTCAAAAAATGTTAAAGATTTTAACTTTTACACTTATACAATTTAACATCCGGAAAAAAAATTTCCTCCAACTCGATTTTTATTTGAAAAAAATCTACATAAATAGAAGCAATTTATATATTTTTACCTATTATATTTTTATTTCTTTATTATTTGCAGTATAAAAAGTAGATATCCAAAGATGTAACTAGAGTATTTATATATACCTATAATATTCATATTATTCTAGTAATATTCAATCTAATAACTTACAATAATACCTAGAAATATTCATATTATTATAATTAATAATAATAATATTATTATTGTCATTATTTCGGAATTTATTAATTCGGTAATTCAAATTAGTATTTTGTTTCAGTTTACATTAATCATTATGAATTTAGGGATATTGTCTAGATTACTTTCGATTAATTGAAATTAAAAAGTATTCGAAATTTCTTTTTTTCTCATCAAACTTCAACCTGATTTAACCCGAGGTAAATCTGCTAAGAACATTATTCTATGAATTTTAAACCGATAAGATATAGAAACCCAAATTAATTATTCGTCTTGCTTCGTGTTATACTTTCTATCAATTGATATATCTATACTAGTCCTTCATATTAATAATTTATATTAGTCATTCTTCTATACAAGTCATCATTCATCTATACTAGTCAAATTATCACATACACTTACATAATATTCTTGCAAACAACAATTTAATTTTCTTTTTAGTCTGTGAGTAATTAACTATATGCGAAAAATAATCACGCAAAACTTGCATCTAAATTTCTGTACTGACAGTTTTGGACCATACTTTTATTTCTACATTATTTACGATTATTTTACTATTAAATTAAGCATTTAGTTATTTACATCGAAATTGTAAACCACTTGTAAATTACAATTTGTAAAAAATCTACAAAATTCTCTTGAATAAAATAGCTTGCTTAAATGACTAATTTCTTGGAATATATCTCATTTTTGTTCGACTGCGTGAAACGTTCCTCCATTGATGCGCTCCAAGTTGGGCGGACTATTTTCCAGCGGAAGAATATCAAACCTCTGCATGAATGAGAGGAAGTATTGAAAGATCTCCATCATGACGATCATCTCTCCAGGACATATTCTAACTTCCTAATGAAAGAACAAATTTAAGATTAGAACTTATTGTAAAAGTTCGTTATTTTCTAACACTATTTTGACCTGTGGACATTTGCCACAAAAGGCAGATATGGTAAACTCAGCGTCCTTCGGGATACACCACGTTGTACCTCATACACTTTATTCAATAATGGCAACTATTACTACACCACACCACATCACTGTGCATGAGAACTGGAGTTGCCCCTTTACACTTTGGAATGATGTGGGTAACAAGGCTGATTGTGCTCTGTAACGTTCTACAGTTATGTGAGACCGGGATCTACGGCAAGTGGATTCCAGACCTCTAAAAACACCAGGACAGAGAGACTGCACCGAGAGAGGAAGCTAGCGAGTACTCGGCCATTCAGACTCTCCATGAATGGCAACAGGCTATTTTACGGTTTGTTGCTCTGATTTTATTTCTGCTTTACATTAGGATAATTAGAATGAGACCTACCAGTTTGGGGGATTCCAGATCACTAACAAGCATCCATGCCACTTCGGGGATTTTAGGACTTCAAGCCTATGGTACCAGATCACGCGAATCAGGCCACCCAGCCATGAATGGCAACAGGAGATCGTTCTTTTTCGTCGAACCCCAAACATAAGTCTGTTGGACTTGCACACCTGTTTTCGAACCTATAGCTACAATACTTCTCGGAAGGCTTGGCAATGATTCATCATTAATTCCCAATCTGTTATTGTTTAAAAAAACAATTTTGTTTTACAATCAGGAGTTGAACCACCTATTGTTGGCATGCTCATTGAAGTTCACAAAGTTTTGTAACTACTATTTCAGCCTGTCTATAGAACCCCTTTGCAGTTTGGTAATGATATGGTCAAATATAATTGGGCACAATAAGGATAGTAAAAAATATAGG
>BPLR01019443.1:0-10317 GCA_021605095.1 Caerostris extrusa
ATGACACATACAGTATAGCGATATCGATAAACAATATCATTTTTCATAATTTTTGTTATTTCAAAGTAATATTCAAATTACAACCAATAATTTTATTTAGCAAATCAGGGCAGACTTAGCAAAAGAGATCGGGAATAAAAATAATAACATCTGAGGAAAGAAATCTTAAAATTCGAAATGCATAGCACATACGGGGCCAGGGAGTACAACAAGGAACATAAGATTTAACATGCTTCAATTGTACGATCTTATTAAAAACATCCATTAAAATGCGCTTGAATCTAGTATTCAGTTAAATAAAAGAGTTGTCTGATTAATTCGTTTATTGAGAAGCAAAATGCAAATAAAATGCTCCTTTCATTTTTTCATCTGTTTGAATCTATTGGGCTAGCTGGAAGCAGCTTGAAAACGAAACAACAAATAGAAAATCAAAAGAGTTGATTGACAGTAACTAATCTTTTGGCAAAGGAAATAACTCATTACGTAAAAGCAACGGGGAGGAGAAAAAAAATGGAACGCAAGGTTTGCGAGTTCAGGAAGTTCGGGACTGTTGCCGGAGTGCTCGTGATCAGAAAGTATAAATGATGCTTGCTTCGAATGTTTTACATTTATTGTTGAAAGCTTCTGTGGGATTCCATGCTTTTTTTTTTTTTTTTTTTTTTGTTGGTGTTGACAAGAACATACGCAATCCCAGTTGAAAATTATTTTTTATTTTGTTTTTGTTTTGTGGATAAAACAAAAAGAGTTTAACCTTAAAACCGTTAAAGTTTAGCCGATTTTTAATTCGTTTTTAGAATTGATTTATATTTAAAATGTGAGTTTTTTTTTTTTTTTTTTGTCCCTGGAAATCATTTGGCCAACGTTTTAAAAAGGGAAATAGAATGACAAACATTGTAAAAGAATTAGAACAATTTATGGATGTTTACGCTGAATTAATATTTTCACAATAAATGATGATTAAAATATAATGCTTTAGAAATTTTAATTAGAATGGAAAAAATAATTAAATGATAAAATTGGAAAAAAATATTTTGGTCATTTTTTTTTTTTATAATATTGGTCTATATATTTCAATTCTTTTTATAAATAAACAATCTTAAATGATTCTATAATTTCAGTTTTAAAACAACAAATGTCTCTGCAATTGTTTTGTTGATGTTTTTGAGATTTAATTACGAACAATTGTTTTTATATTTGAAGAATAAAATTTTCTCCAAGTATTTGTATTTTACCCCATAAAATGATGGGTATTGTTTTTGAGAACATGGTTTTTCATGTCCCTGATCACTTTTTCAATTTTTTTAAAATTTCTTTCATGAGTTTTTTTATTGCATAATATTTATTTAAATTTCTTTCACAAGCTAATAATATAATTAAATAATGTAAAATTGCTCTAAAAAGATCTTCTAGTGAAAGTGAAAACAATTTTTATTTCAAAGTAAAGATGAAATTTTTTCCAGAAAATAGTTTGGAATTGTTTGTTTTTGATTTTTTTATGAATGCTATTATGGTTATTATTATTTTTTAAGATTGCTGTTATGTCCATTAATATTTTTAGAATTGCTGTTAGGCCATTAATATTTTTAAATTGCTGTTATGGCCATTAACATTTTTAAGATTGTTGTTATGATTATTAATGTATTTAAATTTGTTGTTATAGTTTTTTTTTTTTACATAAAATTCTAAATTTTTAGAGTTAACCTTCATATATATATATATTATTTTTATTTTCCCATTTATATTATTTTCTTTTAATTATTTCTTATTCTATTTTTATATTAACTTGAGTCTTTCATACATAATTATTGATGTTTTTATATGATGTAAAAAGCGCAGTAGCAAACAATTTTTTTTTTTCATTTGCTTTTTTCGAAAATTCAATTTTTTAAACTTTTGGAATTCTTTGTAAATTTGCAATATTTCCGTTTAAGAATAAAGATTTTTGGTGCAGTTTTCTTTTTTGTACCAAAATTTATTTTCAGTATCCTATTACTATACTCAGTTTAAAAATGGTAGATTTAATTTATAGAATTTTCTGATTTTCGGCGTTCCAAATAAAAAAAATACTTTAAACAATTCTAGAAACGAAGCATTTAATTTAATTTTTTTTATTCTTTTTGACATGAATGTTATTTTGGAAATCTATTAAAATCCTCAAAATATGTAATTTTAAAATTTATTGTATTTTTTAATAACAAAGAACCTTAATTTACAAAAATTGGTCCAAGCAATCATTTATTTAAATTTAAAAAAAAAAGATATTTTGAACAAATTATGATAAATGAAATACTTTTTAATATTAAGTATCAATATTTTTTTAATTATTAATGAGTTGAAGTATAAAATATTAATTAGATAAGGAGATTACATTCAGATTTTTTTAACATTGCTTCGCTTGAATATAAAGAACTTGGAAATTTCTTTGCTATGTGATCATATCAAAATACATTGTATAAAATGAATTCAGTTCATTTTTATGTTAAGTGTATAAAAACAGTCTTGTACATTGGTCCATCATGTTAGAATAAATATTTAAAAAAATTGAAGATTATACCTAGTTGGTTATGAACATTTCGTATACTGTGTAATTTAAAAATTTTAAATTCTACATAAAAATATTTATTTACTAATATCATTACTAATATAATAAGTCATTATTAGCTGTAAATGTTTACATTAAAAATTTGTTTGGTAATGCTCTATTGATTTCATAATTGAATTAATAATAACTTTCTGATTTTTTATTTTCATAAATTTTTTATTATAACAGAATTTGGTAAAATTCACGGCCCCTTATTTGTCGAGAAAATGCGCCAAAATACAAACGACATTTTGATACTTTCTTGAACAATGCTGATCTGTTTTGCTACTGCCCTAAAATTTATTAATTTTTACGTTTATTAATTTTTTTTATAACAGAATTTGTCACAAGTGGCGCCTCTTATTTGTCGAGAAAAGTTCGCCAAATACGAACGCCATTTCCCTACATTTTTAACAATACTGATATGTTTTATTACTGACCTAGTGATTTCATAACTTAATTACTAATAAATTTCTGAATAATAATTTTTGTCAAGAAATTTTTATTATAATAGAATTTGGCATAACTGGCGCCTCTTATTTGTGGAGAAAGTGTGCCAAAATACCAGCGCCATTTTCTCGAATATTACTGATCTGTTTTTAATAGCTATAATAAACCAGTCTGTAAAAATAAATAGTAAAAATGAAATATAATTTATTTAAGATTATATTTCACTCTATTTTATGCATTGTTCAATCATGTGTTAGTTAGGAAAACCAAGTTAAAAAAGAGATGAAGAGCTTGAGATATTTTGAATAACTAAATGAATAATAATAAAATATAGAACTAGCAGTTTCTATAAGATGAATTTAAATGCGTGTATTTTAAATGAGACAGAAAAAATGACAGCATGCAAAGAAAACAGAATAAAAATTAACAACATAAATTTTCCCCGAGTTGCGAAAACATAATTATTCCAGTGATATTTTACAGAATATAAATTCGTATTTCTCATTTCTTCACATTGACATAAATATAAATACAAGTTGAATAATTCATAAATTAGCACTTGAGCTTTGACTTGACGTAATCAAAGATAATAAACAATACTTTCTGCAGACGAAAAATTGAATATTGATTACTACATCAAAAAATCGTTTGGTGAGGAATGTTTAATTTATTCGAAGGGAATATGTTCTTTTTTGTTGACTCATCATTACGAATACGCGTGGATATATAAATAATTAAAAATGATGTATTCGTGTTCTGATTCAGAATTATTTGTTAACAAACAATTGGAAAAATTTTTTATTATTGAATAATAGAATTAAAATTTTGACAATAGAAAATATTTCTTATCAAAATAGAATATATTCCATACTAATTGTCGTATGGCATTGGTTAAATAAACATTTACAGTAAAAGGGTTCTTTACCCTGTTAAAAGAACTAACAAATTTTTAGAAATTTCAGATAGATGCATATTATTATTCCATGTTTGTTCATTATGTAACAGGATCTTTCTAATTGAGTTTTTTTTAAATATTTATACACATATTTATAATTTTTATATAGAGTAACAAAAAAAATTTTATGCATAACTATTGATGCATTTATTGTTAATACCATTGCAAACATTAGAGACATTTTTTAATGTGACAAATGTTGACATAGATTCGTCCGATGTTTGAAGATATGATTTTTAAACTAGGATTCTGCCAGATTAGTTTTTGACCGTTGGCAACTTAAAAAATTTTTAGATTAGAAAAGAATTAAAAAAGAACTTCAGTCTGCGTTCGAATTTAGAGAGAGAGATATATATCGGAAGTTCTGTGTGATCGTTGAAGGCATGCTGATGCAGCAGTTTGGCTGAATGGTTGAAGGTTGTAAATATACATCACTTTCGTTTAGAGTGACTTCTGATTGCAGTTAAGCATGAATAAATTTTGATGTTGGATTTTGAGGTTTGTTTGTGAAGTTTAGCTAGTGTTATTTATTTATTAATTTTTGGAAAATGGAACGTCCATTGATAAAATTCTTGTTGTTGCTTAGTATAGAAAAAGGGCAATCGTCCATGCCTTCTACATTTCCAAAATAATACTTACTTGTTTAACATTTTAGTGCGCCATTTCAGCAATTTTTTTTTCCCCTTAAAAAGTCCTTTCCCTCCACACATCCCTTCACTCCAGCCAACGCCGTCCTTGGCCTTCGGCCATTCGACATGCCATGCAGTAAAGATTTGCCATTCTCGTAGCTTCTGTCGTGGTCGACATCGCCAATTTTACTGAACTGCAAAATGAGAGGTGGGATGGGTGGCGGGAGAATCGAAGCAAAGTGGGCAGGTTGGGGAATCCGACCCAGATGCAGCTAAGATGCTCTTGTAGGTAGACATTTGGAATATTTCAACCGCGCCTCTCTCGGGTAATATTTCGGTATATTGAGATTCACGCACCGTTTACCCTTTGCGGCCTTCTTCACCCGCTATATTAACCAAAATGGGCACACAGTTCTGTTAATGGTGCTACAGCTGCCATTGTAGGTGAGAGGGCGATCTGACTGGCTTTTATTGCATCCTTGCTTGGCTAGAACATTTATATGACCCGTTTCAATGCCCATCACAGTGGGCTGGGACTCGACTCAGCGCGATCTGGCTGTTTTTGTTAAGCAGTTATAGTAGTTTTGGCACTCTGCCAACCTCTAGCCTTTCTTGGATTGTGGGGAACATATGACCTGCACATGTTCCCCCACTATCAAGATACCGAAACACGCCACACCTTCCATAAGCAGAATTCGACTAGTATAAGCAATTTTGCCAAGTGAGGAAAGAAAACGTTGTACCAAGAAAATACAAATATATGACCTCAAGGAATAATTTGGCTTGACTCGACTCGTACAAACGAAATTAGATACACATTTCATAAATTTCTTTTATTTAATCAGCAATGCATTTTAAGGATTTTAAAACAAATCATCGTTATTTTTTTCTTTACCCATTTATTATTTATATTTTAATGCACTGGAATCCGTCAGAACCCTTACCTTTTAAAACCTAAATGTTTTAATTATTCAAAACTTTTATGGGGTTCTGTTTCCCCTTCGCAACTAAGTCGTCCTTAATCTTTCCGAGTGATTAATTAAAGTATACAGAGAAGACTTGGAGGAAGAATTCATTATCATGTTTATCGTCAGTAAATATCCGAGATTCAGTTCTGTATAAACACCCTCCGAAATCAAATAGCAATGCTACTTAATCAAATATATTCTAATCATTCCTTTTAGGAAGAGTGAGCCACCGAGGTCCATTAGTGGTTTGTAAAGAAAACTGTGCACAGATTCATTTATGCAAAGGACGTAACTTTTAAATTCTTGTGCCGAGTTATGCTTTTTCTTTCCTTTTTTTTTAGATAAGCACTTTAAAGGGACAGAATAGTAAGTATCCAATGTTTTAAAATGTATCTAAATTGTTATAAATTCAATTTATGTTGAGATACTTTTAATTTTATATCCTTTTATAATAGTTTTTGAATTGAATTTTTTTTTTTAAGTTGAAGAAATTGCTTAACAGAGAAAGTTTGATTCATTTGTAGATCTTTTAAATCTCAATTTCTTTTGTAGAAAATTTTTATATAGATCTATTTTAAATCTCTTTTTTAGATATGATTTTAGATCTCTTTTGTTTATTTGTAGATTCTATTTTAGATTGAAAAATATTTCGAATGTTAATATTTTTTTTTCGATTGTTATATTTTTTTTTAATAATAATAATAAAATTGTTATAACAAGTGTTTTACTAAGTATCTTAAAATGGTTAATTTGGGTACTATTAAAAGATTTGGTTTTTGAATTTTTTTATGCTGACAAAATATTAGCAATAATAGTTGATGTCTATCAGCTGATTTGTGAAGGGTTGCGGATGTGCTCATGTGTTTGACGAAAAGGTCGATAAGTTGTCAATAGAAAAGTCATTTAGTGTAGATGTCTCATTTGTTAAAAAGTTCCATTTGTTTGTTAATGACTCATGGGCTAGAATAAAAAGTTTTTTTCTTGTTGATATCTCGTCTTCTTGTAAATACTTTGTTTTAAAAATGTATTTGGTTGCTTGATAAAAATGTTATTTGTTTGTAGCTTCAATAAAAATTTTGTTTGATTACAAATTCTTCGTGTACTATTTTAATAGATTCCTCGTTTTTTTTAATTATGGCTTTAATTTTTCTTCGATTATGGACGATGATTCTTGATTCATTTTTAGTTTAATTTAATTGATGTTTCATGTTGAACAAAAAATATTATAAATGATCTACGTGTTAGATTGTAAAAGTATCGTATGTTTCAAAAGTCTCATTTGATTGTAAATGGAATTGATTGTATATGAATTTAAAAATTCTCATTGATTATAAATTATTTCTGTGAATGAATAAAATCTTTTCACTTGATTGTAGATGCCTCATGTGCTTCCAATAAAATTTTTTAATTGGTTGAATAATTGAAGTGATAAAGACTAAAATTATAAGTCTCTTGTTAAAATTATATGTCTTTTATATAGGACAAAACATTTCAGATGTTCATAATGTCTTGTAAGCTAAATTGCTAATCTTTCAACAATTTATGGCATATGTTTTCAAAAGAGTTAAATGCAAGTTTTTTATTTAAAAATTAATTTTATTCTATGAAAAGGCGTGTTTTTTACCAATAATTTGTACCATATGCGTATTAACATACACTGAAGAGACAAAAGTCATGGGATACAAATCTTAATATCGTGTCGGCCCCTCCTTTCGCCCGGCGAAGTGCAGCAACTCGACGTGGCATGGGCTAATTAACAAAAATTGCGATTTCTGCAGGAATATTGAGCCATGCTTTCGATAAACGTCCATAATTGTGAAAGCGTTGATGGTGCATGATTTTGGGCACGAACAGACCTCTCGATGATGTCCCATAAATGCTCGATGGGATCCATGTCGGGCGATCTAGGTGGCCAGATCATTCGTTGGAATTTGTCCAGAATGTTCTTCAAACCAATCGCGAACAGTTTTGGGAGGGGGTGAATGGCGCATTGTCATCCATAAAAATCCCATCGTTGTTTGGGTACATGAAGTCCATGAATGGCTTCAAGTGATCTCCAAGTAGCTGAACATAAGCATTTCCAGTCAATGTTTGCACCAGAGAGGACCAAGTCCATGCCATCCAAAAACTGCCCACACTATTGGAGCCACCACAAACTTGAACATGTTGTTCCAGTTTGGGTCCATGGCTTCGTGGGGTCTCGTTACACTCGAACCCTACCATCAGCTCTTACCAGTGAAATCGTCCTCCCCAAACTCATCCGGACCAGGCCACGGTTTTCAATTCATCTGATGGTGACCGATATGCTCACGTGCGAAAATGAGAGTCGCTGCAACTATGTCGTTCACTCGGAAAACATTAAGGCACTCGAGTCGTAAATGTTAGGACTTTAACAAGGTCGTTCACAGGCGTAAAGGCAGGTAAGTCGGTCTTCTTCTGGAATAGCCCAAGAAAGACCAATTTCTTTGCACATTTCTAACAGGATCTTCCCTTGAAACTGTCGTCCCCGGTTGATTTCGAGACAGGTCTGATGCTGTGCTCCGTCTGTTTGCTATTGGCAGTAATCTGCTAAATACCGACTCTTTGCAGACGTCGCCGGTCTCGGTAACGTTAAGTGCAGGCGGTCGACCACTCATCTGGTGGAATCGTTGCCAAAATTTCATACTCTCGGAGATGACTCTTGACACAGTGGATCTGGGAATGTTGAATTCCTAACGATTTCGAAATGGCATGTAAAAAATCATCCAAATGCTTCCTTTAGCTCCACTAACATTCCGCTTTCAAAGTCTGTTAATTCCCGTCGGGCGGTCATCATCACGTCAAAACCTCTTCACTGAAAACTTGAACGAAATGAAAGCTCTGGTGGCACTGCTCATTTTATACCTGTTCTCAAGATGATGTGATACTGCCAGGGAATTTTTATTTTTGTTCTCATTGCTATCCCATGACTTTTGTCACTTCAGTGTATTTATTTTACCACTCGTAGAAAAATAAGTATTATGTAATTGAACAAACGAACAAAACAATTGTATCAATTTTTATCTATTAAATGACGAATTTCAAAAAAAACAAAACTACAAATTTGTTATGATTTTTTATTAATATTTTGTAAAGCAAATGTGTTTTATGATTGAGTTAATAAATATAATGCATATAACTGGTCAATAGGCTTCACTATATCATAATTGTGTCGTTTAAGTAATTTTTATCTTTTCGAATTTATTTGTATTTAAAACAAAATTTTTTTTTTTTTTTTTATATATTTATTTTTAAATACAGTTGTATTTAAATAAAAGCTTTTAATGAGATTAATTTTTTTCCAAAATAAATATTGAAAATTTATGTTTTTTAATAACGCCCCTTTCAATCTAAATTAATTCTTTTAAAAAAAATATTAAGAGTATCTTCAAAACGATTCTCACAAAAATTGAAAGTCAAAATAAATTATTGATAACATTTTTAGAGATCCTCAGTTTTTTGCGGAAATGTTATTTTAAACAGTCTTATTTAAAATACAACAGATGCTGCTTTCCATTTTTAAAGAATAACATCGAAGAATAACAAAAAAAAAGGAAGAAAGAATTCTTATTTTGTGAACGAGTTTTTCGTCATTAACATGTATGCAGCATTAAACAAACAAGAGGGTTTGTTATGCAGACTTTACTTCGCTTCAATATTTCCATCGTAATAACTGCATAAAAGGAAGGAAGGCTTTAATAAACTTTGAAGCACGCTCGCAAAAACTCAATTTAATTAATATAGCACTCAATTTTTATTCCCTCTTCTCACTTCACTTCTTTTTACACTTTATGACGTCATCATCAATAACGGGGTGTAAATGGAGTGCTCAACTTCCTTCCAGAAGTGCCGATAACGTTAAAACGATCTTTTGTTCTTTTCCTTTTTCTACTTCCAGTATACTGAAACAAAGATTAATGAATTAACTAATTAAAATTGTTTCGTACATTTTTAGAAGCTGCATTCTTTTTTTTTTTCTTTTTACAGCTCAATATTCTCTCCATTTCTTGGTAAAAAAGAAATATTTTATTATTTTATTCGAAAAGAAAAAAAATGGCTGAAGGTGAATATGATAAAAACAACTATTAGCAGACGATTTTTTAAATAAAGAAATAACTATTCCGAATGAAAAAAAAAAAGAAAATTATCATTTGGCTGGTGTTGAAATGTTTATCTCAATTGCTTCTAAATGATAATGGTTGATTTCTGTGTTAATGTTATTGAGTTCCGATGTTCTAAAATGTTAAATAACTTCACAAATCCAGCAATTGATTGTCATTACAGAAAATAAAGATAATTGTTTGGATTTTTTAAAAAATTCGATTATTTTTATAGGTTTAAGTACTTTTTATCTCATGTAGTTGAATTAATTTACTTTTACCAATAAAATTTATTTTCATTTTAAATATCAATTAGATAACAAATTTGATAATTATACTCAGCGCAAAATGTAATTTTCGTTTGACAACTTTTCAATGGTGTGTTTATTTTTTATTTCGAATAGAATATTTATTCTTAGCAATAAAGTTGAACACTTAGAATTAACTGTATGATTTAAATTTTTTTCTTAAAATTGCAAAAAATTTCTTTAAATGTTTCTGTTTTAAATTTTTGAACATATTTTTCATTAACATAACACTTATTTTAAACTCATTAGCAATAAGACAGTAAAACAAAAATAATCAGCAACAGAACAGTTATCGATAAAACGTTTTT